>JAJPUD010006225.1:94339-135679 GCA_023553655.1 Myrmecobius fasciatus
AAGTTGTCTATGGTGAGAGCTCTTTTTGGTTTTTTATTCATTTTTTTAAAGGTGTGAGGTCTGTTTAAGGCAAAGGTGTCACAGCTGCTTTAATTTGCCCTGGGGCAGTTCTGCTTATTGAGTTATTTCAGGAACTGGGCAGTTCTGCTGATTGAATTATGTCAGGTGCTGGGCAGTTCTGCTTTAGTTCACCCTGGGTCAGTTCTGCTGATTGAATTATTTCTGGTGCTGATCAGTCCTGCTGATTGATTGATCACCCTAGGGTGCTGTGTAATGGCAGCTAGGTCCCATGCTCATCAGGGGTTCAGTGGTTCACAATCTACCCCCCCACAAAAGGCAGATCCTCCAAACCACCTGCCCACAATCAGGACAGATTGGCCCAAGAGGCCCCCAGAAGACTCCCAGGTGTGTGAAAAGCACAACGCTCCCACTCCTGTTCCAACTCCTGTTCCAGCTCCCTGCTCCTGCTCCTGCTCCAGCTCCCTGCCCTGGTCTCCCTGTGATGCAGTCTGGGTTCAGCAGACCACCCCCCTGCCCAATTAAAACAGACCTGTTTTGAAGTTCTTCCAGAGTATCTTCTTCTAGAATCCTGTTGTCCTCCAGATATTGTGGATTTTTTTGCTTCAGAATCAGTCTAGAGGCTTCATACGTTGTTGGTTTGAGGGAAGGTTAGAGGAGGTTACAGAGACTCCTGCCTAATCTCCACCACTGTGGCTCCACCCCCGGAAGTCTCCCCATCATATAGTCTTGTTGTTGTCATGTATAATGATCTCCTGGTTCTGCTTACTTCACTCAGCATCAGTTCATGCAAGTCTCTCCAGGCCTCTCTGAAATCATCCTGCTGGTCATTTCTTATAGAACAATAATATTTCATAACATTCATATGCTATAATTTATTCAGCCATTCTCCAATTGATGGGTATACATTCAGTTTCCAGTTTCTAGCCACTACAAAAAAGGCTGCCACGAACATTTCTGTACATGTGGATCCCTTTCCCTCCTTTAAGATCTCCTTTAAGGCCCAGTAGAAACATCAAAGGGTATGCACCGTTTGGTAATAAAGTAGTTCTCTTCAAGATATTTTTGTGATTCTTACAATTTGACTTATTTTATTTTGATTTATTTGTTTTTAAATATTTTTATTGAAGTTTCTTATTTTCAAAACATATGCAAGGGTAATTTTTCAATATTGACCCTTGAAAAACCTAATGTTCCAGTTTCCCTCACCCTTCCTTCCATCCCTTCACCCAGATGGCATGTAATCCATTATATGTTAAACATAGTAAAATAAATATGTTAAATCCAATATAGTCATTCATATTCATACAAATATCTTGCTGCACAAGAAAAATCAAATCAAAAAGTAAAAAAAAAATGAGAAAGAAAATAAAATTGTTTTGACTTATTTGTGCCTTCTTTACTAAGCTGTTGCCTTTTGAGCCTGAGACCAATTTCCATTTAAATTTGTTGTCTTTATCTGAATTTGTGCTTTGATCATTCTGGTTACATTAATAACTTTCTATGTCAGGTTCTTTTGTTGTTTCCTTATTTACTCAGCCAATTTCTTGACTTTTAACTTTATGTTAAAGTTATATTGTTTCTGGGATACAGGTTGCATTGTGCAAACCAGGTTTTTTGGGTTGATTTTCAGAGCTAATTTGGGGGGATCTGTAAGTTTTCAGCTCTTCTAAGATGGTATAATATGAATAGATATGTGTTTATTACTCTCCTGGCTTGTGCTTTGGTCTGTGAGCAATCACAATCACTCTTTTCCACCTTGAAAGTATGACTAAAGTCCTAATTCCCCTATGGCCATATGTTCTAGTATGCTGATTCCTTGCCCAGAACTACAATTCAGAATCACTTATAGGTAACCCAACAGAGTCCTGAAACCAGTGGCTGGAAAAGGACCTCTGTAATCTCCTCTGCTTAGTTATCTGATTCCTTCTCATCTAACCTTAGATTGTAGCCCTTTTTCACTCCAGCGGGACAGACATTTCCTGCCAACCTTCTAAGTGGTTTTGGGCTGGGAAATTGTTTTTGCTTTGTCCTTTTATTAGTTTTGCCACTACAGAATTCATTTTGAGATATTATTGTAAAGTTCTTAGGAGAGGAATTTGGAAGAAATTAGACAAGTTGCTGCTTTTTACTTTACTATCTTGGCTCTCCTCAGAATAGGATTTGATGAAAGGAGGGAGAGTAAAGGAACATGGAATGTTTGAAGAGGTAGGTAAAATAGGAAAAAAAAGACTCAGAACAAGGTCATTCATTGAGGTTTCTTCATTTATTTTTTTGCCTGGGGCTGACCCTGGGCATAAATGAGTTGTTAGCATAATAGAGTATTACTTCCTAAAGAATATCTGGAGGAGGAAATAACAACAATCCTCCCCCCCCAAAATGCTCCCCATACCTTCACATACAAAAGAAAACATAAAAAACAAAGTCTGTCAATTAGCAAAGGACAATCTTTTGAAAACCTTCCCATTACCCTTGTATCGTTTACAGAGATTGTAAACTGTGTTTATACCACTTTGTCTATTTCTGTGTATTATTGATGAAACCATCCCAGGGGCACCAAGAGCTTGCTTGGTTAGCTCTTTAACACTGGCCAAAGGTGATTGCCTATGCCGATGGGGCTGAGTGAAGCCTAGAAGCATCATGGACAATTTTTGAAGTGCACTGGTCCACACCAGTAATTTTGGAGTTCAGAGTAAACAATCAAAGCTGTAGGAAAGAGCAGTGTTGGGCTTTGGCTCTTGAGTGGATAAAAGTCCTGATAAATATTACAACAGCTTCAAGAGAGTGTTCCATTAAGGCAACCTCAGTTTACACTAAGACATTTAAAGCCCTTGGCCACCTGGGAAAAGAGGGAAGACAAAGCCTCTGTGATAGTTTAAGTTGCCTCACTAGGGCTCAGTGTTGCACCTAGATGTGTTTAGAGCTGGGCTGAATTACTTTCTCCATGGTTATGAATTCATTTTTTGGTCACTGACTTTTCTGAAGCCTCTTCTGACCACTTGAATTATATTATAAAAATAATTAATTAAGTAAAGAACTCTATGGAACTCAGTCTGACCTAGCTGTGTTAGAACATGAGTCAGAAAAAAATTTAAGGTCATCTAGTCCAACCTCTTCATTTCACAGATGGCAAAAGAATGAGAGACATTGTGAAACATACCAAGCTTATACTAACAGTAATGGAAGAAGAAATATAATGTGCTGGTATGCTGTGGGCAAGATACCAATCTGCAACTCTCCCCAGGTTCTCTTTTGCCAAGTTGGGGATGGCTTGATTCCCTTCACTCCCTGCATCCACTCTGGTATTCTGGTAGTAAGCATACTACTATAACTGCCTCTCAGAATCTTGGAGGAAGTTCAGAATAGAGAGGTGGGGTAGAAGTGCATATCTATGCACTAATGACAGCAGGTTCTAAGCCCCCATTAGTATTATCATTTATAAATCAGTCCCAACAATAGCATTAACTAAGCATGAAGCATTTATTAAACAAAAATTAAAAATTAGAGTAATAACATACTACTTGCTAAATAAAAAGAAAAAAATGAATAAGCAAAACAAAACATAACTTTTATAACTAGTTATAAAACTTTCCTATCATAGTACAAAGTGTGTTAGGGTAGAGTGGGAACTAGTAAGGCAGATGAGAAGGGAAATCCACATGCCTGAGGCAACCTAAGATTCTAGAGTTCAGACCGGGTTATCTGTCAGAGAACCATTTTGATCACGTCACATACATAGAGATATCTCTTCTCTTTTGGGTCTTCTCTCTTGCTGGTGAAACTACTCTGCTACTATTAGCCTGCAAAAATAATGTTAAGGTTTTTGGTTATTTTTGTTTAGTTTTTTTTTCAATTAATAATAGTATCAAGAAAGCATCTAAAGAGCTTTCAAGGTCTGGCTAGGACTGAGGCCAAATGACATTTGTTTAGTAAAAAGCAATAATTCCCTTTAAGCCTGGCATTTTAAAGTTTCTCAAGGAGCTCTCTGTGGACTCAAAAAGATTTCACCCTCTCAAGCCGTAGGGGTCAGCAGAGGACAAAGTAGGTTAGCTTCTGATGGCTTTTCCTTTGTTCAATCTATAGGTGGTGCTAGAGAGCAAAATAGCTTTTCACTCCTTAGCCTGGGATTTCTTGGTCACTTCCCAGCAGCAGTTTTCTCCCATCAGAGCAATTCCTCAAGTCACCTGTAGAACTCTTCTATTTCTATTGAGAAGATTTAGTCATACTCAGCTTCTTTCTGCTTCTCATCTTCCTTGAGTTTTTGGTCTGATTTCGGATAAGCAGTTTTTCCCCTGGCTTCTCCAGTCAACTTCTCTTGTGGCTTCTCAGGCTTCTGATATGATTTCTGGTGCCTCAAATCATGGCTTTATCATATATGGGGATGTTTCTCTAGTGATTTATCTCAATTTCCCAAAAATAAACTTCCAAGTATTAAAAAAAAGTTACATATAAATTAGCCTCTGGGAAACAATACATTACAGCTCTCTTCAAAATCAATGAGTACTTTTACCTCTGAGGAGGTATGCTTTCACTCAAGTTCATTCAAAATGGTTTCTCTTCAAGCTATTTTCTCTGTGTTTTACAACCTCTCTCCTTTTCTCCCTTTCAGGAAACAAAATCTCCTCAGAAGAAAGAGGTAGCATGGGGTAGCTAGGTGGCGCAGTGGATAGAGCACCAGCCCTGAAGTCAGGAGGACCTGAGTTCAAGTCTGATCTCAGACACTTAACACTTCCTAGTTCTGTGACCATGGACAAGTCACTTAATTGCTTCAGCAAAAAAGGAGAGAGACTATGTTATATTTACACAACATTTTGAAGTTTGCAAAGTAATCCTTACGTGTACTATATGATTTGCTCTTCATGAAACCCTTCTGAAATAAGTGCTTTAATTCTTCTGGTGTGGCAATTTCCTCCAATAATGTAGATTGCAACTTCTCTAGAATTTAGTAGTATCATAGGGCCTTATAGAGCTGAAAGGTCATTTAGCCCAACACTCTTGCTTTGTAGATGAGATCTTAGTGAGTAAGAATTTCACTTAAGACAGAAAGTGATAATGTTGGGATTCAAACTCAGATTTTCTCATTTCAAATCCAGTGCTTTTCCCCCTATGTCATGCTGCTTTCTCCAAGAGCTTAAACTTCGATCAGCTTTGGACATTGGATGTATATAGCCTATTATAGGCTCCAGATGTAAAGTCTTTAGAATTGGCTTGGTGGGTTATATAAGAGCTTTAACTTTAGTGGCATAGTATTTGAGAAGCTATTGTTACTTCTGAATCAAGATGAGTCATTAAAATAGGTCATAGAATCATAGATAGAGAGCTGAAAGGGACTTTAAAGATAAGACACCTAGTCCGGTGTCTTTATTTCACATTATGAAGACAATACCACGTTCTCAACTATTCACTGGAATCTCAAACTGAATGTTCTTTATGCATTTTAGTCTCAACATGTCTGAAACAGAATTGATTGTCCTTTCCCTAAACTCTAACCTCATTACAAAATTTTCTATTACAATAGTTTGCTAATTGTTTTACCAGGCTTCTGGGAATTATTGCTATTGAGGACACCAAGTAGTCAACCAAATTTACTACCTTGGTATACCTAAATATTCTGTTTCACTTACCTAATATATATGATAAATTGCCAAATCTCATTGCTTCTACCTTCTAAACATTTACCATATACATCTCTGTAATAACTGTCTGTCTAGTTTGGACTTTCATCATCTTTTACCTGACCTATTTTGATAGCCTTCTAATTGGTATTCCTGACTTAAGTTGGGACCTTCTTTAATCCATCTTCCACATAGCTGCCAAAATAGTTTTCATAAATAAAATTTTTTATTATATTCCCTAACAACTTCAGAAACTGCAATAGCTCCCTATTACCTCTGGCATCAAATATATATTGGTTTGGTGATTAAACTTCTTTATAGCATGGTTCCTTCTTTTCATTACAGTTTTATTACACATTACTCCCCTTTATGCAATCTGCACTTCAGTGGATTAATTGTTACTCCTCATATACAACAATTCATCCCCATCTCAGAGATATTGTATTGACTATCTCCCATGTGTTACATGTTCTTCCTCATCAGCTTCAATTCTTAGAATTCCTGGATTACTTCAAGCCTCAGTTCAAGTGATGCCATCTGCAGAAGACCTTTTCCACTTTCTGGACCTTCCAAGCTTATCTCTTATCAATGTTGTGCATCTTTTATATACCTACTCATATATACATTTTCTCCTCCACTCTGTACAAGCTCCTTGAAAAGTTACTTAAAAAATTACTTTTTTCTTTTTCCTTTGTAATCTCTTTATTTACTACTATGTAAAGAACATTGATATAAACAGAGTAGTTTTTTTTTCCTTTTAGAGAAGTATTCTATGATGATGCTATTATATAGAAGTCTTGCTTAGAATTGTAGATTTAGAGTTGGAAGAGACCTAGTTTACCTCTGGTCTCTTTGTGGTTGAAGCAGTTAGGGAGGAAATATCCCCAAAGAGAATGAATCTTCCTTTTCCCCATCCAGAATGGGTTCTGGTCAGTTCTGAGCAAGAGGAGAGATTAGGGGAAGATTAAAAACCCATAAGGGTTGTCCAGGTGGTGAGAAAACTTGCTACCATCCTTCTGAGGTGATCTGCCTACATTTCCTTTATATGTGGGTCATCCAAGTTGTTTGACTGTTCACATGGCTTAGATGAATGGATAGCAACCAGTTCTATTCCTTTGAGTAAAGTGGAGGACCACTTGGTCTTGCATCCGCCTTGCCTCTACCCGCTCCAAACCATTGCTACTGTCATCTTACCTGTAGGTATAACTCAAGGACTCTTAGGACTTCTGGGCCTTGGCCTCTGTCCTGAAGGTGAACTGTCTTAATATGTTGATTCCTCCCATGAGATTTTAAACTCCTGAAGAGCAGAAACTATTTCACGTTTTCTTTTTGTATCTTTAGCTCTTAATAGTGTTTGGTACATAGGAAGCTCTTATGTTCTTATTTATTTATTTGTGTACAATAGAAATAGCATGGGATTTAGAGTCAAAAGACCTATATTTAAAACCTCTTAATCCTTGCATGACATTTTATGATGATGTGCAAATTACTTAATCTCTTTCAACTCCTTGAGGATGGGGACAATATTGCTTTTTTGTGTGTTTGTATCTATAACACTTAATATAATTACTGGCACTTAAGGAACACTTAACAAATATGTGAACTGTATCTATGGCCCTCAGTTTACTCATCTGTAAGAAGAACAGTTTGGACTAGATAACCTTTAATTCTTTTTAGTTCTATGTCTATGACCCTCAGATCCTCTGATTTCAAATACAAGATTCTTTCTGCTATACTCCACTGATTATGTTTGGTCTAAAGGATAGGCTGACTAGTCTTTCCACATGTAAGGTTTTAAAGAAATAGCTTGGGTTTATTTTCTAAAATATAAGTAGAATTTCAGAAGACTCCAGTCTTGAATGATTTATGCACCAGTTAAATATGTTGGGTAATCCCATTAAGCATGTTGTGTGAAAAACCACAAGCTTGGCCTCTAAGCATGACCATTACGAGTCTAGTTTGCAAGCTGAGCCTTTTTCTGTAAACCCAGAAGTTTGAAATCTCAGCCCCAGGCCTACTTCTTCAATGTGATTATGCTGTCTTAATATGGTCATGATCTGCCTATAATAAATTACTTTAGTAATGTAAATCTTTAAGGAATGAATGGAAGGTCAAATGATCAAGTCATTTACCTTGACTAGAGAAATGGAAGATACCAAAGGAGTTCTCCCCACAGGGGGAAGAAAAGGAGAGATATTTAAGTCACACATTTGTGTTCTGAAACTTTTCATCTCCCCAAAGAGTTTTTGGGACAGGGCTCATTATTCTTGCTTCTGATCTCCCTACCAGTCTGGCTCTAGCCTTGCCCTTCTGAATTACACAGGCAGTCAGCTCATTCATTCCCTGCTTTCAATACTCCCTCTCAAATGTTACCGCAGTCACACATCAATGCTCCAAAGTATAACAACAAATACATCACTGGTTCTAAATAGGGAAGATAATGCCCATATCATTCACTTCAGTACCATAGTTGAAAAACACCTTTGATTTGGGAGTGATCATTTAGGGAATGCTCTGTGGAACATATCCATTTTTTTTCTATTCTTTACCAATTTTATTGGAACCAGTGGAAGAAGGTCCTTAAGAGGACAGAGTAAAATTAATATAAATGCCCATCTAATAGAGCTTGGATAATGAATTAATTAATAATGCTACCAGATAGCCAAAGAACATCTGTAGAGCTTATCAGAATGAGGGAAACAAAAGGGAAAATAGCAGATGTACTTAGAAAAAACCCAACTATCATTTAGATAAAAATTCAAATGTCTACTAGCAAAGCTGAAACCCAGAATACTGATCACAGTCGAAACAAACATCAGTTCATAACCTAACAAGAGAATAATCTCCATATAAGCCAATGTTAGTTTTGGTCAGGAGGAATTTTAACAGGATTTCTGATTTTGGATTTCTCAGTTTTGAGATGAGAATGGGAAATAGCATCTTACCATCTTTGGGGCAGCAGAGAAAGATCCTGTTTGATTCAAATAATTTTAACTAAGGCATTGTAGTAATTTATCTTCTGTAGAACAACCAGATGATACAGTGGATACAGTGATGAGCCGCAACTCAGGAAGACCTTATTTCAAATTTCATGTCAGACATTAACTAAGTGATTCTGAGAAGGTCCCTTAATTGTTTTTAGCCTCAATTTTCTCAAGTATAAAAGAGGGATAATAATAGATTTTTAGGGAAAAAAGAGATAGTTGTAAAGTATCTGTCGCATAGTAGGCACATAATAAATGCTTCTTTTCTTCCTCTAGAATAGAAATATCAGGATACTAATGAATCATAAAATTAGAGAATGCCAGTTGAAAGGAACATCAAAGGTCATCTGTTCCAATCCCCCTTCATTTTGATAGAATGTCATATCAACTTCACTTGAAATTAGGGGAGCCTGAACACCACTCAGACAAACAGTAATTGTATGACCTTGGTCAAATTACTTATGATATCTAACATTTTAGATATCTTTAAGATAGAATGACATTGCCATTACCTACTTTGCTACTGTGAAGAAAACACTTTATATAAATGAAGTGCTGCATAAAGGTGAATTCTTTTTTCTCTAATGCCTATAAACATCCCCAGAACTCCCTAGACCTTGGGGGGAGATTCTCACTTGATTCTAACATCTACTCAAGATAATCATTCTCTATCTCTCTTCTTTTCACAGCCATCATAAGAATAGCTATAAACACCCAATGTCTCTACTTTTTGTCTTCTTACTTTCTTAGCTGAAATCTGGCTTCCAGTCCCATCACTCAACTAAAGTTGCTCCCTTCAGTGATCTCTTAATTGATAAATCTGATAGCCTTCTCTCAGTCTCATCCTTCATGGTTTTTCTGTAGCATTTTATGCTGCTGACATCTCTTCCCCTCCTCTTTCCCTAAATAATCTTTACTTTCTGGAATTTCACCACCCTGTTCCTACCTGGTTCTTTTCCTATCTGACTAACCACTCTTTTTCAGTTTGGTTTCTGGCTCATCATTCGTGTCACTATGGGTGTACTTCAGAGCTCCAACTTGGACTCTGCTCTTTCAGTCTTTTTTTTGTTTCTTTTCTTTTTTCTTTTTTTTTCTCTCATCAGCTCTTTGGTTTTTTTTTTAAATATTTTCAATGTGGTTGATTACCATCCACACATAAATTATACATACATACTTACATATACACATATAAAAATATGCAGGTATGTATGTATGCTTATAGATAGATCTAAATTATAGAGATATCCAGGCTAAGTAGTTTTTCTTCTAGTTACACATCATCTGCTGCCTTTTAGACATTTCTTACTAGTCATCCTGTAAGTATCTCAAACTAAACATGTCCAAATATAATCTCATCATCTTTCCCCTTGTTGTTTTTGTTCATCCTTCATTCTCAAAGAGAACCAATAACATTTACATGGCTGATGTCTTGACTTGCCCCATTAATTGGATTTAAGTGAGGGAAAGCTGTGCAAAGTCATCAGTCTCATTTTTAATTCCAGTCATCAGAGTCCAGTGGTAAAATAAAAGTCTAGACAGCACCGAGGATGTCGTGGGTGAATTTGGCCTTTTTAAACTAAGGTCTTTCCCAGGTGTCAGTTTATCTGAGGCAATGTATATTCAATGATTGAGGGCTAGTTAAGGATTAAGACAAGAGATGGCCTAATTTGCCATCATAAAAGATTCAATCTGGGAAGGGGAGACCTTCAGAGTTTCTCTTCCAAACCTTCCTATTTCAAAAGTCTCTTGCTTCAGATTTCTCCCTCTCCTATCCATCTTTTACTCAATTGCAGAACTGATATATTCCTGAAGCACTGGTGTGGTCATTCCATTTCCTTTGTAAAACAAACAAACACTATACTCTAGTGACTACTTAGTGTCAACAATAAAACACATAGCCTCCAGTTAACATTGAAATCCCTTTGCAATTTGACTCTGGTCCACTTTTCCAGGCTTATTGTACTTAACCACCTTCATGTATTCTGTGTTCCAGACAAACCGGGCTATCCAGCCTGTGATTTTTCTTTGCCTTTTGCTAATGCCTGGTATCAACCTGTATTTATTAAATATCTACATGTGCTAGGCAATAGGAACATGAACACAAAAAGTGAAACAATTTTTTATTTGAAAATAATTTATATTTTAATGGGAAACAATAATATATCTGTATTACAAAGTTAAATATAAAAAGAATATAAATGTAAAATATTTGCATACAAGATAGCTTGGGAGGGAAGACACTACAAATTGAAGGTATGATATAGAATGGTTTTGTGTAGAAGGTTGTACTTGAGATGTTACCTGAGAATAAGAGGGATTTGATGTAAGTAAGTGGAGTAAGAGGAGTGAGGAAGTAGTGAATTCCAGGTATGAAGAATAATCTCTCTTGATACAATGGTCTTATGATATACTTGCTATTATTATTTTCATTTTACAATTGAGGAAACTAAGAAAATCACAGGTGAAATGATTTATTCAAGGTCACAAAGCTAGATGGCTGAATGCAGACATGAATCTCTGTGACCTTCTTTCCTTTGACCTTCTTTCAGACCTTAAGCAGATTAAGCCTCTAAACTGGTTTTGGAGTCAAAGCACCTACAAATATCTGGAGTATAACACATTCCCAGAAGAAGTTACCTTGGAAGAACATCAGAAGAGGACTGTTTCAGTTGGGCAAGGTGACAGTCTGCCAAGCCCAGATGGCAGCTGGGGGAGACAGGGCAAAAAGCAGAGCCAGGACTCAGAGTGTGGCAGTTTCTAAGCAGCTGGGAAGTTTCTGTGAGCCACTTAGGCTACTCTGTCCTGGTTGCAAGCAGGTGTTTTGGCAGATCTGCCTTTTATAAAAGGTAGATTGTAAACCACTGAGAATGCCAGACCTAGCCCCAATTGCTCAGCACCAGAAATCAATCAGTGGAACTCCCCCAGGGCAAATTAAAGCAGCTGTCTCTCCTTTGCTTTGAACAGAACTCAAGCTTTAAAAAATGAATAAAAAACAAATCAAGCACTCTCACCATAGACAGCTTTTATAGAAAGGAGAAGAATAGACCTTAGATCCTGAGGTTCATAAAGGCAAAGCAACTCCATAGGAAGCCACAAAGGGAGAAATGACCTGGTCCCCATTTCACAAGGCTTTCCTGGAAGATTGCATAAAGAATCTCAAAAGAGAGTTAGAAGAAAAATGGGGAAATGAAATGAGCTCATTGCAAGAAGAAATAGAAAAAGGATACAATGTTCTGCCAAAGAGATATGAAAAAGACACCAATTCGCTGAAAAACAAAATTGGTAAAATGGAAAAAGTATGCAATGAACAAATTGGTCAATGATAAAAGGAGCTAAAAAAGGTAACTGAAGAAAATAATACATTAAAAATTAAGAATTGAACAAATGGAAGTGAATGAATCAATAAGACTTCAAGAAGCAGTCAAACAAAAAATGAAAAAATAGAAGAAAATATGAAATATCTCCTAGGAAAAAAAACTGACCTGAAAAATAGATCTAGGAGAGACAATCTAAGGATTATTGGACTTCCTGAAAGCCATGATGAAAAAAGAACCTAGACACTATCTTACAGGAAATTATGAAAGAAAACTGCCCTGATGTTTTAGATTCAGAAGGTAAAATCACCATCAAAAGAATTCAGAGATCACTTCCTGAAAGAGATAACAAATACAATCCCCAAGGGATATTGTGGCTAAGTTTCAGGACTATTGAACCAAAGAAAAGACATTTCAAGAAGCTAGAAAGAAACAATTAAAATACTGAGAAGCTATAATTAGAATCACCCATCTATCAGCTTCCACATTAAAGGATCAAAGGGCCTGGAATCAGATATTCCAAAAGGCAAAATAATTTGGATTGCAGCCAAGAATAAGCTATCCAGCTAGAATGAGCATTATCTTCCAGGGAAGAAGATGGTTATTTAATGATACAGATCTGAACAAAAAATTTGGCCTCCAAACAGAACTCAAGAGAAGCATAAAAAGGTAAAAAGGAAAGAACTCTTGAGAACTACATTTCTATTATGAGTATACTTAGAGAATGTGGGCACAATATGATTTTACTTTGATAATATGAAAAAAGAAACTAGAGCTGGAAAGGGGATCATACTGGAAAAAGAGGAAAAAGGAGGTAAAATAAGGTAAAAAAGGAAGGTAATTGAGGGAAAGAACGGAGGGGGATAAGTATTGTGTGAATTTTACACTCATCAGATTGGGCTCTAAGAGAGAATATCAAACATATTTAGTTTCACAGAGAAACTTGTCCTACCCTATAGGGAAGTGGGAGGGAAAGGAGGAAAAGAAAGGGAAAGACTAATAGAAGGAAAAATAGAAGAATTAGGGGAAAGGTGTAAAAAGGGGGGAGGGGCTCTGAAGGGGGGAGGACTGTTTGAGGGAGGTGGTCATTAAAAGCAAATTACTGGGGAGGGGGTAAGGGAGAAAGGGGAAAGGAAAAACATAACTTTGGGAAAATAAGATGGCAGGAAATACAGGATTAGGTATTTTAATTGTGAATGTGAATGAGATGAACTCTCCCATAAAATAGAAGCAGATAGCAGACTGGATTAAAAGTCAGAATCCTACAATATATTGTTTACAAGAAACACATCTAAAGCATAGATACATACATAGTGAAGGGCTGGAGCAGAATCTATTATGCTTGAGGTGAACAAAAAAAAGGGGGGGTAGCAATCCTGATCTCAGATCAAGTAAAAGCAAAGATAGATCTAATTAAAAGAGTTAAGGGAGGAAATGATATTTGATACAAGGGTACCATAGATAATGAAGCAATATCAATACTAAACATATATGCACCAAGTGGTATAGCATCCAAATTCCTAGAGGAGAAACTAACAGAGATGCAAGAAGAAATAGACAGCAAAACTATATTAGTGGGGGATATCAACCTTGCTCTCTCAAAATTAGATAAATCAAACCACAAAATAAATAAGAAAGAAATTAAGGAGATAAACAAAATGTTAGAAAAGTTATGTATGATAAATCTTTGGAGGAAATTAAATGGAGACAGAAAGGAGTTTACATTTTTCTCAGCAGTTCAGGGAACTTATACCAAACTTAACCATGTGTTAGGGCATAAAAACCTCAAAATCAAATGCAGAAAGGCAGAAATAGTAAATGCATCCTTTTCAGATCATGATGCAATAAAAATAACATGCAATATAAGGCCAGGAGAAAATAGACCAAAAGTTAATTGAAAATTAAATAATCTAATCCTGAAGGATGAATGGGTGAAACAGCAAATCATAGGCACAATCAATAATTTCATCCAGGAGAATGACAATAATGAGACAACATACCAAAATTTGTGGGATACAGCCAAAGTGGTTATAAGGGGTAATTTTATATCTCTCGATGCTTACTTGCATAAAATAGAGAAAGAGAAGACCAGTGAATTGGGTTACAATTTAAAAAGCTAAAAAAAGAACGAATTAAAAACCCTCAATTAAATACCAAATTGGAAATTCTGAAAATAAACGGGGAGATTAATAAAATTGAAAATATAAAAACTATTGAATTTATAAGTAAGACTAAGAGTTGGTTTTATGAAAAAACCAACAAAATAGATAAGCCTTTAGTTAATTTGATAAGAAAAAGGAAAGAGGAAAATCAAATTGTTAGTTTCAAAAATGAAAAGGGAGAACTTTCCATCAATGAAGAGGAAATTAGAGCAATAATTAAGAGTTACTTTGCCCAACCTTATGCCAATAAATTTGATTATCTAAATGAAATGAAGGAATATCTACCAGGTTAACAGAGGAGAAAATAAATTATTTAAATAACTCCATTTTAGAAAAAGAAATGGAACAAGCTATTATTTAACTCCCTAAGAAAAAATCTCCAGGGCCAGTTGGATTTATGTGTGAATTATACATTTAAAGGACAATTAATTTCAATACTATATAAAGTATTTGCAAAAATAGGGAAAGGAGGTATTCTACGAAATTCCTTTTATGATACAGATATGGTGCTAATAGCTAAACCAGGTACGGTGAAAACAGAGAAAGAAAACTATAGACTAGTTTCCCTGATGAATATTGATGCAAAAATCTTAAATAAGATATTAGCAACAGGATTACAGAGAGTCATGCCCAGGATAATACACTATGACCAAATAGGATTTATACTAGGAATTCAGGGCTGGTTCAATAGTAGTAGAAAAACTATCAGCATAATCAAATATATTAATAACCAAACTAACAAAAGTCATATGATTATCTCAATAGATACAGAAAAAGCATTTGATAAATTCCAACACCCATTCCTATTAAAAATACTAGAGAGTATAGGAATAAATGGCTTTTCTTTAAAATGTTCAGTACTATCTATTTAAAATCATCAGCAAGCATCATATGTAATGGGGACAAACCATTCCCAATAAGATCAGGAGCGAAACAAGGCTGCCCACTGTCACCTTTACTATTCAATATTTTAAGTAAATAAATAAGTAAGAGAAGAAAAAGAGATTAAAGGAATTAGAGTAGGTAATGAGGAAACCAAATTATCACTCTTTGCAAATGATATGGTGGTATACTTAGAGAAACCTAGAGATTCAACTAAAAAACTACTAGAAACAATTCACTACTTTAGCAAAGTTGCAGGATACAAAATAAATCCACATAAATCATCAGCATTTTTATATATTACCAACGAAGTTCAGCAGCAAAAGATACAAAAAGAAATTCCATTCAAAATAACTGTTGATAATATAAAATATTTGGGCATCTATCTGCCAAGCAAAAGTCAGGAATTATACAAACTAAACTACAAAACACTTTCCACACAAATAAAGTCAGACCTAGTCAACTGGAAAAATATCAAGTGCTCATGGGTCATGGGTAGGCTGAGCGAATATAGTAAAAATGACAATACTACCTAATTTAATTTACTTATGTTAGCTAGGATAGGATCACAGGACAAAATATTCAATGACTATAGTAATCTAGTGTTTGACAAACCCAAAGACCGCAGCTTTTGGGATAAGTACTCACTATTTGACAAAAACTGCTGGGAGAATTAGAAAGTAGTATGGAAGAAATTAGGGCTTCACTCACACCAACACCATATACCAAGATAAGATCTAAATGGGTTCATGATTTAGACATAAAGAGTGATATAAGCAAATTAGAGGAACATAGGATAGTTTACCTTTCAGATCTGTGGAGAAGGAAGGAATTTGTGTCCAAAGAAGAACTGGAACTCTTAACTGAACACCAGATAGGAAATTTTGATTATATTAAATTAAAAATTTTTGTACAAACAAAACTAATGCAGACAAGATTAGGAGCGAAGCAGTAAACTGGGAAATCATTTTTTCATTTAAGGGTTCTGATAAAGGCCTTATTTCTAATATAGAGAGAGAATTGACTCAAATTTATAATTCAAGCCAAGTTCCAATTGATAAATGGTCAAAGAATATGAACAGATTATTTTCAGATGAAGAAATTAAAACTATTTCTAGTCATTTGAAAAGGTGCTCCAAATCACTATTGATCAGAGAAATGCAAATTAAGACAACTCTGTGGTATCACTACACACCTGTCAGATTGGCTAAAATGACAGGAAAAGATAATGACGAATGTTGGAGGAGATGTGGGAAAACTGAGACACTGATACATTGTTGGTGGAACTGGGACTGGATCCAACCATTCTGGAGAGCAATTTGGAACTATGCTCAAAAAGATATCAAACTGTGCATACCCTTTGACCCAGTAGTGTTTCTGTTGGGCTTGTATCCCAAAGAGATCTTAAAGGAGGGAAAGGGATCCACATGTGCAAAAATGTTTGTGGCAGCCCTTTTTGTAGTGGCTAGAAACTGGAAACTGAATGGATGCCCATCAATTGGAGAATGGCTTAATAAATTATGGCATATGAATGTCATGGAATATTATTGTTCTGTAAAAAATGACCACACACAGATGGAATCACAGATATGTGTGTACAAAGGGTTAATGAACATCTTCTTTAGGCTAGGTTTGATTGGGCTTTCATAGGAACTCTGGTGTTGCACTAAAAGTGATGGAGTAGAATTTAGGCTAAACCTGGGAGTGGGCTGGAATAGGAACTACACACAATTTAGATCAAACTAAGAGAGATTCTGAAACAGGCACTATCAAATAGAGACTATAGTAAAGAGGAAAATAGAATGGAAGAGCAAGGAATTAAAATTCATGATAAGAGTGCTCCCCACATCTGCAAGAGAACCTAAAGCTCAACCACAGTATGTACAAGGTCTTTCTATCTATCTATTTGTCTGTCTATCCATCTATGCCTTTCTCCCTCCTTTTCTTTTTCCCTCACTCCTTTCATCCATCTATCCACCCATCTATCCATATATGTGTATGTATGTATGAATTCATATACATGAATATATGTCTCTATACATATATAAATACACATACAATGTGAATCTATATCTTTATATGCATGTATATATATATCTATCTATTAGGTGACATTATTAATAGAGAACTGGTCTTAGAGTCAGGAAAATCTGAGTCCAATCCTATCCCAGTCACTTCTGAGCTGTTATCCCTGGACAAACCACTTAACCCTTTTTGTCTCAGTTTCCTTATCTATAAAATGGGTGTGATAATAGCATATACCTAGTGAGATAGCTAGGGTCATGAGGATCAAATAAAATAACAAGTGTAAAAATTCTTTGCAAACCTTAAAGCACTATATGAATGTTTGCTATTATAGATGAAACCCATGCTTACCTTCACAGCTTCAAGGATGATCAAATAGGGTAGCTTTGCAACCTTTCCTCTTTGTCTTCAAATAGCACTTTGCTTGGTACTTCTCTAATGCATGAATTATTGTGAATTATATTTTTTCCTCCAGATATTTTATCTGAACATTTTATTTAATACATAGATGTTATTGTTTAGTAGTTCAGTTTTATCTGATTCTTTGCGACTCTATGAACCATACACAATAGGCCAATCCTGTCCATGAGATTTTCTTGGAAAAGATACTGGAATGGTTTGCTGTTTTCTTTTCTAGCTCATTTTGCTTATGAGGAAACTGAGGTAAACAGAGATAAGTTCCTTGGCCAGGGTCACACAATTAGTAAATGTCTGAGGCTTGATTTGCAATTAGGTATTTCAGATTGTAGACTGAGTACTCTATCCCCTGAACCACCTAGCTGATTCTATTAGCATAGGCCCCACTAGTTTATAGTAGAAGCTTAATAAGTTCTGTAAAATTAAACTAATATATGCTTATTGAATTGAATTAAAAGAAATATTACACTGTAGGCTGAGATTCTGGCAGGGCCTGCATGTATGTGTCTCAGAGGGAGTATACGACATTAGCTCAGGTCTGTCTAACGTTCCTGATAAAGCAGTTCCACTACAAATGAGAGAACTAGTAAAAGTCAAGCTTGGATACCCCTGATACCCTTTTCCTTAAATCAATTTAAGACAAGAGATCTAAGAACTTATTGGAAGAAATCCCAGGCTACTGTCAGGGGGAAGGATTTTGTCCTAGGAATGGTTTTAAGATTGAAGGTTAGAAAACCTCTACAGATTCAGGTGAAGGTTAATGAAAACACGGAGGGATTTTTTTTCCATTCATAGACCAGTATTAAAGTTCACAAGCAGTATGAAGCAAATAGTCTCAATTGCATGTTATTTAATGAATATATTTAAAGGATTTCTTTGGAAATTTTTTTGTCTACTTCTATGGATGCTTAAGCAGACCATCTCTAGAAGTTCATGTACAAGCCCATGTCATTTTCTTCCATATGACATAATGCTTTAAAAATATACACAGATACACACAAATACACAAATGCATACACTCCACACACACACCATGGGAGTCATATATAATATTGTGATAAAGAATAAAAAGAACGACCTTAACTTTGTGAAAATATAATGACCAATTTTGACTATGGCAAAGATTTGACAAAATGCCTCTCTCTCCCCTCTTTGCAGAGGCAGAGGATTATCTAAAATGAGATGCTATTTGTAAAGTTTTTAGCACTATGCTGATTCCTAAATTCTTTTTTCTTTCTTTTTTCCTTCCATACATGAGAATAGAATATTGCATAAAATATGAAATATATTGGATGTGTTGAATTGCAAAGTGGAACTTATATAGAAGCAGAAATATTTAAAGGAAAGTGAACCTGAGTCCAAATCCCACCTTTGACCTTGGGCAACTATGCGAACTTGAGCAAATTAGCCTTCCTGGACCATAGCTTTCTTACTTAGTAGAATAGGGGTGGAATTGGACTATGTAGTCTCTTAATTTGCTTCCAGCTTTTTGATGGTATGAATTCAAGTAAAGTGA
Organism: Myrmecobius fasciatus; assembly: GCA_023553655.1. Classification (NCBI taxonomy): domain Eukaryota; kingdom Metazoa; phylum Chordata; class Mammalia; order Dasyuromorphia; family Myrmecobiidae; genus Myrmecobius; species Myrmecobius fasciatus. The sequence continues at coordinate 113,273 of JAJPUD010006225.1, forward strand.
ATTACTGAGCTCATAAGTAAAATATTCAAAGACATGTGCAACTTAATGAAAATCAGGTCTCATTTGTTATGCTTCTTTAGTAGAAAGAAAAGGCAAAAATGAGGAATTTTCTAAATGGTCTCTCTTCCAGAGCCAATTTTCATTGATTTAAAACATGGTTGTGATCTTACAATACAACAACCCCTTCTTCCATATCTGGACAGAATACCACATTCATAGTGACCAAGTCAGTGCCCCATAACCCTTTGAAAATAAGAATATCTTCTCCAGGCTTTTGGAAAGAATCACCAGAGTTCAAAGATAAATAAAGGTAGATGGATATATAGAAAGATACATAAATAGATAGAACATTTAACTAGTGTTTCCTATGTACCGGAAACTGTTCTATTTGCACAGTGGAAGTAACAAAACAACAACTGATAACCGAGTGTCTCAAGTTGTCCCTTCCATTTAGACATCTAGTCTAACTCCATGGATGCCTTGGTTTAGTACTTTGTCATCTTACTTGACAATTTCCTTGCATACTACCCTTCCTCATTCCCACCCCCTTATCTACTTTTCAGTTTTACAGCTATCATCAAATCAATATTTCCATCACTACTAGAAAGCATGTCAATCTATCATCCTATGACTTTATTTGTCATGTGACTCCTTGACTGAAAAACTGCACTACTTCCTTCTTTTTGGTTTTGTTTCTTCTATTAAAATATAAACTCCTTTGGAGCAAAGATTGCCTTCATTTTAAATATTTATATGCTGCCCTCAGCATAGTGTTTGTATACAATGGGCATTTAAGAGATACTTTTTTCTCATCCATCTATCAATCAATTCATTCATCCATTCCTTCTTATCCACTTCTTATTTAAGAAATAGGAACTATACCAATATGTGGCAGTTTTTGAATTCCAAGCAATAGGAAAACTATCCCAGGATGCTTCCTTTTGCTGAACTTTATTCTGATCAATTCCACTTTGAGAAGTGGCACACATAGTATTTCTTTATGTTTCTCCTGATCACCAAAATCAAAATTGTCCTCTCCTCTGCTGCCTGCCTAACATTATTATTCACTGGCACTTGTTTTGGCTATTGAGAGACTATTTCAAGGAGAAAATTTGCATGGATTATTTTGAATCAGTAAAAGAGTTTCCACTTTATATAGTGTTAAAAATATAATATAAATTTAATCATTGCAAAAAATCCATATCCAATGATTTTATTAGAAGATGCTTCATGTCATTATATATTGTGCAAGAACAGATATCTCATTGGAGATCCCTCTTGTTGTAATTACATGAGATGCCCTTTCTATTGCTGTTCAATCATTCCAAGCATGTCTTACTCTTTGAGACCCCATTTGGGTTTTTCCTGGCAACTACTGGAGTATGAGAAACCTGAAGCAAATGGGGTCAAGTGACTTGTCAATTGTCACACAACTAACAACCATCTGAGACTGTATTTGAGCTCATGAGTCTTCCCGATTCCAAACCTAGTGCTCTATCCACTGTATTCCTGAGATGACCTATAGAATGCAACAAAACAAAGCATTAGTATGGTAGCAATATCAGAGTAGAAAAAAAGCCACCTTAAAAAGATGTTGCAAAGGTGAAATCAACAGAACTTGTCAACAAAATATATATGGAAGGTGACAGAAGTGAGTTGTTGAAAATGGCATGTAGGTTGTGAGCCTGAAGGATTGGGAGGATAATGATGTTCTTTATATTAACAGGAAAGAAGGAAGTGGTGGAATGATTTATGGAAAAAAGATATGAGTTCAAATTTGGACATCTTGGGTTTAAGATATCTTATTGACATTCAATTTCAGATATCTGAAAGTTAATTAAAGATATGAAAGTTAATTAAAGATATGAGACTAGAGGCCAGTTAATAGGATAGGGCAGAAAAAGGTAAATTTGAGAATCATCAGCATAAAGATGATAATTAAATCTATGGATTCTGATAAGATCAATAAATGCAGTAGTATAAGCAGGAGAAGAGAAGCTCAGGAGAGAGTCCTGTGGGACTCCTATGTTTAGAAGGCATGAACTAGATGAAGATCCATTAAAGGAGACAAAGAAGGAGCAGACTGATAGGTAAGAGAAGAACAAGAAGCATGTGGTGTCTCAAAAAAGTCGAAGAAAAGAGAGAATAACAAGAAGAGAGTGATCAATGGTACCAAAGAGTACAGAGAAATGAAGAAAAATTAAGATTGAGAAAATACCAATGAATTTGGCAGTAAATATCATTGATAACTTTAGAGAAAACCTACCCTTCCATTATATCTTGCATAATCCTTGTGTTATTAATATACTCACCTTGATCCTTACCCCTGAAATTACTTGCTATGCATTTTAATTTTCCATATATATTTCCATTACATACAATAACATATATGCTCCTTGAGGTTTAGGACTGTTTTTATTTTGTCTTTGGGTTCTAAGAACCCAACATGGCTCCTGACACAAAATATGTATTTAATAAAGGGTTTATTGAAGTGATCTGACTTCAATCTATGAAATGTTATATGATTTAATATAAGAAAATAAATATTGAGAGAGAATGCTTTTGAGGAAAAAGATCTTGCTGCTGTTTGTAGTATGAGAGAATAACTGAAAATATGGTTCAAACAAGAGTCAGAAGAAACCTCACTGATACCAAGAATTTTTTTTTTTTTACAGAACATAGTAGTCCTTTATGGTGTTGACCTCAGAAAGTTGGGGATGACTTTGTAAGTGTTCCTTAGTCCACCTTACTGATCCACTAGCTATCTACCAACTAAACAACAAGCTCTGGAGAACTCTGGGACTAGCTGGGCTCAAGGGGAGCTTCAGCCAGAACCACAGAAACTTTCATTTTCCTGATGGAGGAGTGAATCCAGGAAGACCAAGGAAACCTTGGCTGATTAGGAATGTCAACCAATTGTGCTGTTGAAACACAGCCCTGGGCAAGAAGGAACCAACACACCCAACAAATGCAGAAGCATTGGGGCAGAGATAATGCTGGCTATGGGCACTTATGGGGAGTTCTTGGCCTTGAGTTCCAGGCCAGAGGGAAAAATTTAGATGAAATCAGATGCATCATTTCTCACACCCCAGAATTAGAGGTGGTACGCTAATAAATTCTTATTTTAAAAAAAAGTACCAGTAAAAGAGAAAGAACTCAACATTAGAAACTCACTATAGGAATATGGAAGACTGGAGTTTGTCTTCAGAGGAGAACACTGAAGTTAAAAAAAAAATAGCCCAAAGAGTTATGTTAAATGGCTAATATGCCCAGAAAGAATTTACGGAAGAACTCTAAAAAGACTTTAAAAACTAAATGAGAGTGATTGAGGAAAAAAATAAAAATAAGACAAAAAAGAGCCATCTAAGAAAAAAGCACAGAAAGATTATGAAAAAAAAATCAACCAGTTAGAAAAGGAGATACAGAATCTTAAAGAAGAAAATGAGTCTTTGAAAACTAGAATTAGTAAAGGGAAACCATAAGAGACCAACAAATAACAAAACAAAATACAAAGAATGGGAAAAAAAGGAAAAGAATGTGAAACATGTCATAAGAAAAACAAGTCTGAAGAACAGATCAAGTACAGAAAACATAAGAGTTGATGTACCTGAAAGCTATGACCAAAAAAAGAAACTTGGCAAAATAATATAAGGAATAACCAAAGAAAATTCTCCTGAACAAAAGGGGAAAATTGAAAAGAAAAGATCCACTGATCACTACCTCAAAGAGATTCTACAGGAAAAACACAGGAATATTATTGCAAAATCTTAAAACCCCTAAATCAAAGAGAAAATTTTACAAGGCACAAACAAATAAAAAACAATTCAACTTTATTGAAACTACAATTACAATTGTATAATATCTATCAGCTCCGATAATAAAAGATCACAGATCTTGGAGTATCATATAATATCAAACAAGAATTAGGCTTGTGACCAAAAATATATCCAGCAAAATTAAACATAATATTGAATCAAAACAAAATGGACATTTATTAAAATTTCAGTCTAACCCATTCCAGAAATGAGTATGTTTTCAGAACTCTTCTCCCATCTAATATTTATGTGTTAGTTCTTCCTTGGCACTTTGTCCATATTTTATCTCTTCCTAAATGTTTTTGCTTTTTAGCCTCAGATTATACTCAGCTTTGTCCTAGTTTTTGTTTTGAACTACCCATTTACTTCTGTCAATCTTAGACATATGGTTTACATTTTTGCATATAAACAATTTTCTGTTATTGAGTCCCTTGAAATTAGTTCTGGTATTGGCTCTTATGTGTCAAATTAAATTTGGTTGAGACTAAATCCTTAAAATCTGAAATTTTTGAGATTAAGACAAAAGGTATCAATAAGAATAAGGTGAAATAAAAAATTTACAGTTTTCATAGAGTTATTGTGAAGCTTAAATGGGATACTGCATATAAAGTCCTTTGCAATCTTAAAAACATTTATAAAGGTCAGCTATCCTTAATTAAATGGTTCATAAATTTTCTACCTCCTGTATAAAATGACTTCACATTATTCGTGCTAATGCTGACTCTTTCAATTTACCAATAATTCAGCCTTGATAAACTAAATTATATATTCTAGATTTTGGCTAACTAGTCCCTTTTCATTCAATCTATGACATTTAAAGTATTAGACTTTTAGATTAGTGGCTCTCATTTTTTTATCTTTCTACACCCAATAATATGTTTTAAATCTTCCCTTCTATAAGAAACTTCCATATCAGTTTCCTTAGATTTGAAAGAAGGGGTATGAAGACCTAGAAAGACTTAGATGAATTGGTACACTGTGAAGGAATCACAAGTAGCATAATAATCTATATTGCAATATCAACAATTTTAAGGATTTTTTTATAACCTGAAGTAGAGTGAAGTAAGTAGAACCAGAATCATTTATACAATAATAGAAATGCTGCTAAACCAAAGGACTTTGAAAGCTGTAAGAACTGTGATGAAAAGAATTACCATTGATATTCTGGAGGACCCATAATGAGACATTTATTAATTATAGAGAGATGATGGATTTTGGACACAAAATAAGACATATATTTTTGTATACAACTATTGAAGGATTTTGTTCTTTTGTATGACCATGCATATTTATTTAAAGGAAACTTGCTTGTTTTTGTTTTTCTTTTCTCCCAATAGGATTGAAGGTTTGGTGGTAGAAAGGAGAGAAAGTAGATTTCAGTTAAAGGGGATACTACAAATGTGAATAAAATGTTGCATGTTCTTTCAAATTAAGTCAATTAACTACTTTACTTTTTTCCAGGGAGTAATATGTAAATGTTTTAATGTAAAAAAATCAACAAAATTTTGAGTGTAAAAAACAAATGAATAAATAAAAGTAAGGGTGTTGGAATGGAGGATCTCCAAGGTCTCTTCCCACTATAACAGTTGATGAGTTTCTGATCCTTTGTTCAACTTAATTGCCTTCTCTGGGCCTTTGCTAGGGTTTTATATCATTCTTGACATGTTACAATGAAAACTGGATGAAGTGTGTTCCTTTGACGGAGTCTGACTCAAGGATTACTTGGTGGATGATAATAATCCTTATTTCTACCATGGCTACAGACAGTGATGTCTCTCCATGATGAGCTGTGACAGGCTTAGTGTGAGAATTTTCTGTGTTCAATACTTATATACAGAAAGACAGACAGATAGACACACACACACACACACACACACACATAGAGAGGGGGAGAGAGAAAGAGAGAGACAGAGACAGAGACAGACAGAGAAACAGAGAGACACAGAGAGAGAAACACACACAGAGAGATAGAGAAAGGCAGAGAGAGAGACAGAGAGAGAGAGGGAGAGAAAGGGAGACAGAGAGACAGAGAGAGAGAGATAGACAGAGATACACACAAACAGAGACAGACACAGAGAGACACACAGAGAAAAACAGAGGCAGAGAGACAAAGACAGAGAGAGATACACATAGAGACAGAGAGAGACACACACAGACAGAGACAGAGAGAGACAGGGAGAGACAGAGAGAGAGACAGAGAAAGAGAGAGAGCTCATAACTTGTGTGTTCCTGAGTACAATGACAGGTATCATAGAAAACAAGAATGACTGCCACTGTAACTTATAGTCCAGAAAGGAGAGAGTATTAGAGAAGAAGCATAACCTCTCTCTCCATTTCTTTTTGTATATCTCTTTTCCTTCTCAGTCTTCCATGTATAGAATGATAGAATACTACATGGAAAGAACAGAATGATAGAATACTCAGTGGAAAGAAAAGCCAAAGGAGGCTCTTACCATCAATATGTGGAGGAGGTAGCATTGTACTTGTTGAAAAGTGTGGTACTCTAGTAATCATATAATGTGTTTAAAAATTGATAAATAAATAAATGAATAAATGAATATATGAATGTGTATGTGTTAATAGGAAGGGAATAGAATGACAGAAGGGGAAGAGCTATGAATCTGGACTGTCATAATGTGGTTCTATTTACAGCAGATAGTGCACTAGTTTTAGGAAGAAGAAAGACCAGAATCAAAATCCAGCCTGTGTTACTGATTAGTTGTATAACCCTGAACAACTTAATAACATTTTTTGCCTCAAGTTCCTCATCTATAAAATGGGGGTAATAATGATACTTATCTCCCAGGGTTGTTGTGAAGATCAAATGAGATAGTAAATGCAAAAAAAACCTAGCAAAATGTCTGGTACATATTAAGTACTATATAGATATTATTATTATTGTTATTATCAACTGTCGACTTCAATTTCTTCATCTGTAAAATTGGTATAATAATAGCATCTACTTTCCAAATGCTGTTATGAGGATAAAATGAAGTAACATATACAGAGCTCTATAAGACTCAAAGTATTATATAAATGCTAGCTATAACAATAATAAGTATTATGATTATTAATTCTGTGGCTTTAAGCAAGATTTGAAATTTTCCTGGCTACAGATTTGCCTTTTGCAAATGAAGGGAGTTGGACAAGGTCATCCCTTCTGGTTTTGAAAGTGTGTGTGTGTGTGTGTGTGTGTGTGTGTATGTCCAGATTTGTGATTTTATTGGTAAATGGAATTCTATCGAGGAAAGTCCCTCTCAGTGCAGATGTGCATTTGACATGTTATTTATAATCATAGAGAGCTGCCTGGGGCATCAAAGTAGATAAGAACAGTGGGTAAAGTGTTGGATTTGGAGTCAGGTAAACCTGAGTTCCAATCTTCCCTCAGATACTTATTGTTATGTGACCTTAGGCAATGTTCTTGTTTTCAGCTGCATCTATAAAATGGGGAGAATAATAACGTATACTTCGTTGGGTTGTTGTGAGAATCACATGTAATGTGTAGAGTGCTTTGCAAACCTAAGTATTGTTCTTCTTATCATGATCAGTGTTGAAATTTGAATCCAGATCTTGATTCTGTGTATCTGCCATACTACAGTGCCTTTCATAAGAAATCCTATGAACCTGTAAGTTGAAGAAAAAGAAGGAAACTTCTAATTAATAAATTTTTTGTCTAACTTTGAGTGTTCAAGTTTATATACTTTAGGAAAAGAGAAAAACTAGATTGTTTACTTAATGGAATTTCCCCAGATGTTTTGGTGGTTTAGGCCAAATATTCATTTGTTGACTTTATTGACCTTGTATTTCATTTCCAACTCAATAGTTTAGAGGTAAGCCCTGCTGAATGACCAGAGAGAAACGTGATTGTTCTTAAGGGACCAGCTTACAGGACAGATTTACCTCTCTTCCCTATTGAGAATTTCTAGAGAAGGCACCATTCCAGTACCCAAGATTCCAACCATACACTGGTGTCCCAATCAAAACAATTGTGTAGAACAGAGATATTAAACACACAGCCCAATATTTTACTACCTAATGCCATCTGAACAAAGTTAAAATAGAATTGGGAAAAATTTAGTGAAATACACTGAAATAATAGAATGTGGATAATACCATAGTATCATTTTCTAAGTCCATATGCATCTTTCAAAGTACCTTTAGTAACCTTGTTTGTGTTTGAGTTTGATCGTATTGATGTAGTTGAGTTTTCTTATCTGTTTTGGGGAGAAAAGTTCCATCTGACTAGGATCAGGAAAAACACTTTCTTTGTGGAATGATGAGATGGCAAGCAGACAGAAAATATTAACGTGGCCTCCTTAATGTAGAACCTCAAGCTAAGTGACCAAAAGAACATCAGAATAAATGGACAGCATAGATAATGCTACACATACACACACACACAGAGCTCATCACTAAAAATTTAAGAGTAGGTAGAACATAGAATGATGGAAAAAATGATGGACTCAGAGTTGGAAGGAACCTTTGAGAACATCTAATCTACTGGCCTCATTTTACAAAAGAAAAAAATTAGGCATTCAATCAAACTTATTCAATCAAGCTTATTAAATACCTACTGGGGATTTAAGTTCTAAATATAGAGAAGTTAAGTGACTTGCTCAGTGTCAGACAAATGAGTGCCAGAGGCAAGATCTGATTCCAAAGAACAAAGGGGAATAAGCATTTTTCAGGTGCCTACTATGTGCTAGGAGCTTTACAACTATCTCCTTTGTTTCTCAAAATAACTCTGTGAGGTGTTATTATAGTTTATAGTTGAGGAAATTGAGGCAAACAAAGGTTAAGTGATTTATCCAGTGTTATGCAGCTAAAAAGTCCATGAAATCAGATTCGAACTCAGATGTTATTTTCTTCCAGTCCAGGATTTTGTCACACTGTGTCCACTAGGCTCAGAGTCTCCGGCTCCAAATCTGGAGTTTTATCCATTGTGCCACTCCATTGCTCTAAAAGTCAGAGGATGAGATTTGTTTAAATATTCTCATGAAATCCTGGTCGATGGACCTCTTTATGTATAATGCAAATCCCCGTCTCCTCATAGATTTGCTATATGACCTTGAGAAGCTAATTTCTTCCTTCCTCATTTATGACAGGAGGAAATTTTTCCAGCCTCTTCCCGAATTGTCAGAGACATTCAGGAAGCCTGATGGGAAAATCCAAATGGAATGCTCTTTGGAAGAAAAGGGACTATATAAATACCAGGCATGTATTATTAGTACATGAATAATAAATGTTTTAGGAAATAAATCTGTGGTTTCAAAAGCAAATAAAATAAGACACCCCAGAGTCACCTTTCATTTATGAAATATTGTGTTGCTTCTGACCTAAAACACTTAGTGCTTTTAATAGCTTCACTTTTTAATATTACCTGACATATGAAATGAGAGCACACTTCTACTAAATTAAATATTAAAGTATTAAATATTAAACGAGAAAGCAGAAATCCATAGTACATCTGAACCTATTTGGTTTACCCAGGGTCTTCTAGAAATCCTGAGAAACCAAGGCACTGTTAATATTCACTGAGGTCATTTAATTATTATTAGTGTTGTCGTTACATTTTTTTTCTGCCAGACACTCTGGCACCATATACTTCTCTTTTATTGATCTACCTCAGAGGGTTGAATGAGACAGACCAAATACCATCTGCTGTATTCGGAACAGCGTCTCTAGGATGATGAATCTAGAGGTTACATTTAATGGACATGGCCGATTATTCTGAATGAGGGAGCTGGACTGGCTTCATCTTCACAGCATAGGCATGCTTCATCTTATTTCTCCTGGATTGCAGCTCTGAGCAATGTGAGTTGCAAACCTAGTCTTGCACTTTGTGTAAATTGTGGATACTACAGCAGGCTAACATCCTGCCATATGTCATTGTCATTCTACTCCTTGTTTCCAGAGAAAGAGTACTTGTTAAACGAGGTGTTCACATTCACTGCCATACTTTTGATTTTCTCTTCCTGAAGAGAAGAATAACCAGTGAAGGTAAAGTTAGTAATAGCAGCAATGCTAATAACCCACATTTATATAGGAGTTTACAATTTATAAAATGCTTTTCCCACAAGAATGTGAACTCCTTGAAGGCAGAGATATTCTTTGTATTTTTAAAATATCTCCCCATTACCGAGCACAATGTTTGGTATATAGTGGGTGCTTAATAATTACTTGTTGAATTACAATCTTGTGAAGAAAGTATTATGTGCTCATTATTAAAGAATATAGGTTCACTCTCCAATAGATAAGTGGTCAAGGGATATGAACAGACAATTTTCAGATGATGAAATTAAACCCATCTCTAGTCATATGAAAAGTTGCTCCAAATCACTATTGATCAGAGAAATGAAAATTAAGACAACTCTGAGGTATCACTACACACCTGTCAGATTGGCTAAAATGACAGGAAAAGATAATGACAAATGTTGGAGGCAATGTGGGAAAGCTGAGACGCTGATACATTGTTGGTGGAACTGTGAACGGATCCAACCATTCTGGAGAGCAATTTGGAGCTATGCTCAAAAAGTTATCAAACTATGCATATCCTTTGACCCAGCAGTGTTTCTATTGGGCTTATATCCCAAAGAAATCATAAAGGAAGGAAAGGGTCCCACATGTGCAAGAATGTTTGTGGCAGCCCTTTTTGTAGTGGCTAGAAACTGGAAACTGAATGGATGCCCATCAATTGGAGAGTGGCTGAATAAATTATGATATATGAATGTCATGGAATATGATTGTTCTGTAAGAAACGACCAGCAGGACGATTTCAGAGAGGCCTGGAGAGACTTGCATGGACTGTTGCTGAGTGAAACAAGCAGAACCAGGAGATCATTATACACGGCAACAACAATACTATATGAGGATCAGTTCTGATGGACATGGCTCTCTGCAATAAAGAATTGTCTCAAACCAGTTCCAATTGTTCAGTGAAGAAAACCATATACACCCAGAGAGAGGGATATGAAACATGGACCACAACGTAACATTTTCATGATCTCTATTGATGTTTGCTTGCATTGTGTTTCCTTTCTCTGATTTTCTTTTTTTCTTGTAGATAGGATTTTTCTTGCACAACTTGTCAAGTATTTCAACATAATTAACATGTAGTGGACTTCTTGCCATCTAGGGGAGGGGAGAAGACTGGGGGTAAAATTTGTAATGGAAACCTTTGTAAAGATCAATGCTGGGGAACTACCCATACATATGTTATACAAATAAAAAGCTTTAATAAAAAAAGAATATAGGTTCAAAATTACTAGCATCACAAGAAATTTAGTGATTTTCTAACGTAGTGGTTCATAATCTTTTTTGTGTCACAGACCCCTTTGACAATCAAGAGAAGCTTTCTCAGCATAATGATTTTAAACAAAAAGTTAAATACATAAGCTTGCAAAGAAAAACCAGTTATATTGACAAGTAGTTATAAAAATATGAAAAAGTTCATGAAACCAACATATAATTCATGCATACAGACTAACATAGAGTATAACTCATATGCATTGGGGAGCATAGAGAGATGGGCTCATTCAGTAGGAAGGGAGGTACTCCAGCAAGAAGAGGTGCTCCTGTTGGAAGAAAAATTATACTCCAAAGAACTCTTCTGAGATGAGGTTCTTCTACTCTGGTTTTGGCTGATTCTCTCTACCCCCTTGAAGCAGGGCAAACTATTATTGTGAGGGGTTTGTTACCAGGAGAAAAAGCAAGCTAGAAATAGATATTACTCAGGTGTTACAGCTATACTAGTCATATAAAAATATTACTAGTATTTCCCCATGAATATATTCTATAACCTTATGACCTCCTTTAAAGGAAGACTATCATGATGGTCTTAAAACTGTCAGGGTTAGTTTTATAACAAGTACCTTGTGGCATGTTGTATTCTGTCATATCATGGGTGGGCCTGTGATTTTGTCAAAACAGAAACTTCCTTGGCTAAGGCGGGTCAGCCCCCTTATGCAACTTTTGAGGCTTACAGAGTAGACTTGAGTACCTGTATCCCAAAGAGATCATTAAAAAGGGAAAAGAACCCACATGTGCAAGAATGTTTGTGGCAGCCCTTTTTGTAGTGGCTAGAAACTGGAAACTAAGTTGATGCCCATCAACTGGAGAATGGCTGAATAAATTATGGTATATGAATGTTATGGAATATTATTGTTCTGTAAGAAATGACCAGCAGGACGATTTCAGAAAGGCCTAGAGAAACTTGTATGAACTGATGCTGAGTGAAATGAGCAGAACCAGGAGAACATTATACACAGCAACAACAATATTACATGATGATCAATTCTGATGGACATGGCTCTCTTCAACAGTGAGGTGATTTAGGACAATTCCAGCAGATTGGTGATGGAGAGAGCCATCTGCATCCAGAAAAGAGAATCATGGGATCTGAATGTGAATCACAACATAGTATTTTGACCTTTTTGTTGTTGTTTACTTGCTTTTTTGTTTTCTTTCTCATTGGCATAAATACCAATTCTTATTGGTATTTATAGAAATATACATGTTTCACATATATTAGATGCTGTCTAGGGGAGGAAGAAAAAACAAAAACAAAAACAAAAAAGATTTTGTTCAAGGTCACTATCAGAGTGAGACTTGAACTCAGGCCCTGATTCCAGCTCTCTTTTCATTCTACTATGTTGCCCTTCTTCTACTGGATTAATTAACTCTTGCAATGTTATTTAATTTTAGGTGTGTAAGCAATTCCCCCAAATTATTGAATTTATGAATGACTTGACCTTTAGGTATCCATAATAAGCTATGCGTCATCTATAGTTATAGTTGAATTAGGACACTGTTCTTCAAAAAAAAAAATTAACTGATGGGCACTTTGGTGGTACAGTGGATAGAGTACTAGACCTGGAATCAGGAAGACCTGAGTTCAAATCCAGAATCAGATACTTGCTTGTCTATATCTGGCAAATCACTTAATCTATATTTACCTCAGTTTCTTCTTCATAATGGGAATAATGATAGTACCTAACTCCCAGGTTGTTGGTGGGTTGTTGTGAGAATCAAATTATATAAAAATTGTAAAACACTTAGCACAGTGCCTGGCATATTGCAAGAGCTATATAAATGTTTATTATAATGGTTGACATTATTATAATGATAAATAACATTATTTATGATTAAAGTGATACAGAGGACAAAATGTCAGATCTGGAGTTAGGAAGACAATGAATTTAAACACAGCCTCAAAAAACTATTTATTGTGTTACTCTCAGCAAGGCAATTAACCTCTATTTGCCTCAGTTTTCTCATTTGTAAATTAAGACAATAATAGCATTTACCTCCCATTACTGTAAGAATGAAATGAGATAATGACTATAAAGCATTTAGCAATTGCTTTATATGTAGTAAATATATGTTAGCTATTTATCATCATCATCATCATTATCATCATTATCATCATCATCATATTTTGTCCTTTCTCCCACTCTCCAATTTCCAATTTATCTGGGCTTTGCAACAAAACATAAAAAGTCAAATTATCAGGCAGAATGTGGAAAAGAACAGTAGGCATATATTCAGAAGATCCAGTTCAATCCTGCTTCTAACTTTTACTACCAGTAAGGATTCAGGTAAACTACCATCTGTGAGATTCAGTTTCCTCATTTGAAAAATGGAGATAATAGCATCAAACCTGTGTTAACAACCACTGAGTTAGAGCTTGAAGAGACTTTGGGGGCCATCTAGCCTAACCCCTTGATTTTTACAATTGAGGAAATTAATGCCTAGAAAGATTAAATAATTTTTCTGGAATCATGGAAGTTTTGATAGCTCAAGAGGCCAGATGTGAATTCTTTTGATTCCAGGTGCTTTGATTTCAGAACTAATGCTCTCATTCTTCCACAATACCTTTCATGAAATTATCCATTGCTGCTCTTACCATTGCTGCTCTCAAGAGATGAGAAACCCAAGGGACAATGACAGTTCTCATTCCTATTTGGATTTTCTAGAAGTAGCATAAATGTAATGGCTAATGTTTGCATTGCACATTGATAACCCAAATTAAATAAACTCTCTAGTGTAGAACAGCAATCATTCTCTTCTTTCAGCCCTTCACTCAGTCCCACTTTGGGGCCACAGAGTCATTTTTACATTGCCTCTAGCCAAGGCTAGGAATGTAATCTGTGGTGGTGAGGAAGAGAAAAACTGAAAGGGAGTCAGAGACTGTTGATTTGGCCTCATTAGAACTTCATAGGCGATGGGAATTTTTAAAAATGTAACTTGTTGAGTATTGAAGAAAACACTACTAACCTTTTTGCTCTAACTTTACCTAGCCTAAGTGGTCATCCTAGGAGAGCCAGAATTGAGGAATGGGTCAGAAACCAAAGGTCACAGTCCACTACAATGTTAAATTCTATAAGGTCTTCATTGGGACTTAGAATTGAGCAGCAGGTTGGCAGACTTCCCTTGAAAAGTTCCTAGCTTTCCCCAAATTATGTCATGATTTAAGTGCTATGAAAATCCATCCAAATAGATATATAGGATCTCAATGAAAAACTCATTAATACTAATAATGATGCCAAAAGCTCATTCTTCTACACCACTTTAAGGTTTACAATGCATACAATCTTCCATCACTAAGCCAGATCCTCCTAGTCCTTCAGTCCATATTCCTTACATAATCATATTCAATCTAGGGCACTCGTCCAGAAAATAGCAGCACTCATTTCAGGAGAACAGCTGATAGAGAACGACCTTTGAGACCTCTTAGCATTTCATAAATGCACTATCCTAAGGTACTCTGATTTAAGTACTGCCATCACCCCAATTCTTCCACTGATTTTGCATCACATTTTTCATTGGCAGGTTAGTAAAATAGATACGTTTCTAACAGGGCTGCTCTTCTTCCTTATTCAAGAGAACTTTGATATAGCCTGACAGCCAGCTTTTAAGAACAGTTGAAATCAGATCTAATCAGTGGAGCTAAAGATGATAAGCTTCTGCTTGGAGAGACTGTCATTTGCAAGGTGAGAGCCAATGTTGATTCCACAAATTGTGTGTGTGTGTGTGTGTGTGTGTGTGTTTGCACATGTGCATGTGTGTAGACTTGATTTTTTGTTGCAGGAACTTCAGATCCAGCACCTTTCAACTGTGTCATAATTCCTCCATGACCCTTGGAGCATATTTTGAATATGAAATTTTAAACAGATTGCTTCATAGTAGAATAACAAATTGCCGAGGTAATATGGTGCAATGAGAAGAACCTAAGATGGAAAGAAAGTCAGAAGTCCCATGTTGGAAAGTTATCTCAGCTACTTAACTACATATATGGCTTTGATCAAGTAATGACCTCTTGGGAGCTTAGTTTTTCATTTGTACAATGAGGGAATTCAATTACAGAGCTAAAATTCCTTTTGGCTATAAATCCATGAACTTCCAATTCTACATAAATTTAGCTCAATTTGATCTACAATTACTATATTCCTACTTCATGTAAGGCACTATGCTATTTCATAAGAATAAAATTATAGTGCCCTAAAAGAGCTTTCAATCTAATAAGAGAAGACATATCATGTATAAGAAGTGATATATTGCAATGTAAAATATAATAAAAATATGACAAAGGCAAATGAAAGATAATAGAGTAGAAGATTTGGAGTTAGATGAGATTTTAGAGATCATGTAAACCATTCCCTTCATTTTACAAATAAAGGAACTGAAGTTCATATAATTTAAGTGACTTGAACAAAATCATGAAGAGAGTAGGTGGTAGAGCAGGAATATAAAGTTCTAAGTTCAAATTCAGTACACAAAGTTCCTTGGGAAACTTTAAGATGAAAGAGAAAGCAAGAAGTAAAGCTGAAGTAACAAGCTAAATTATTCTTTCCCCACACTGAAACATGAAGTCCCCCAAATGCAGAAAGCTTCAGAAATGGCAGAAAGAGGAAAAAGTAAAAGGATATGTTACAAAATATTATTATGTTTTTGCTGAGGCAATTGAGGGTAAGTGACTTGCTCAAAGTCGCATAGCTAGGAAGTGTTAAGTGTCTAAGGTCAGATTTGAACTCTTCCTGACTTCAAGGCTGGTGCTCTATCTACTGCACCACCTACTTGCCTCCAAAATAATTCTTACAGAAGAAAAAAAATAATGGAAGACTAACTTACCATCTTGTTGCTTCTGATAGTCTAATGACATTCCTTCCCTGTAATTTCTTAGAATACAGTGTGTGCTCCCTCAAAGAAGCTTCACAAACCCTAAGTCCATGACGATTTTAGATGGTGATTTTTGGAGTATAGCTTTTTGTATTCTCTGAAGGAAATCTCCACAAAAATTAAGCATGAGAGGAAATAATAATACCATAGTATAAAGAACTGTGTCCCCTCAATGTCCAGAAATTTTCTAATTAGATAGTCAAAAACAGATAACAAGAATACATACAACTAAAAGAAATCCTAAATTTAATACTCCTAGAAATATCTTAGTTATTTTGAAACTACAACTTTTAAATTTTCAAAACATAGGCATGGATAATTTTTCAACATTAACCCTTGCAAAGCCTTGTGTTCCAGTTTCCCTTCTTCTCCCCCAATCCCCTCCCCTAGATGGCAAGTAATCCAATATATGTTAAATATGGTAAAATATATGTTAAATCCAATATATGCATGCATACAATTATCTTTCTGCACAAGAAAAATCAAATCAAAAAGGAAAAAATGAGAAAGAAAATAAAATGCAAGCAAACAACAACAAAAAGAGTGAAAATGCTATGTTGTGAATCACACTCAGTTCCCACAGAACTCTCTCTAGGGGTAGATGGCTCTCTTTTCATCACAAGATCATTGGAACTGGCTTGAATCATCTCATTATTGAAACGAATCATGTCCATCAGTATTTATCATCATATAATCTTGTTATTGATGTGTACAATGATCTCCTGGTTCTGCTCATTTCACTTAGCATCAGTTCATGTAAATCTCTCTATGTGTCTCTGAAATTATCCTTGCTGATCATTTCTTATAGAGCAATAACATTCCATAATATTCAGATACTATAACTTATTCAGTCATTCTCCAACTGATGGGCATCCACTCAGTTTCCAGTTTCTTGCAAAAAGGGCTGCCATAAACATTTTTGCACATGTGGGACCCTTTCTCTCCATTATGATCTCTTTGGGATATAAACCCAGTAGAAACAGTGCTGGATCAAAGAGTATGCACATTTTGATAGCCCCCTGGGCATATAAACTACAACTTTAAAGAAGAAATTTTGTAGACAGAAAGGAAAAAAGACGCTTCAATTTTTAAGTAAAATTAAGTAGAATAACACAGGATTACACTCTAATTAAAATATATTGAATGAAATTTAGAAATGTAATCATCTAAAGTCAAAAAAGGAAATCAGTTGGCACCTAAAAACAATATATCTTGAAAATATTTTACAGAACATTAAAGGAAATAATTGAAATTTTAGTTCAAGGGAAGATACTGTCAAGACTAAATAGTGGAAAGAGCACTGACTCTGATGTCAGAGAACTTGATTTGAATTCTTGATTTCTGATACTTACTGTTTATTTGACTTTAGGCTAGTCTCTTAATTTCACTAAATCTAAATTTTCTTACCTATATAAATGAGGGATTTGAATACAAAACACTTGAGTTCCCATTTAGTTCTGGATATAATATCCTATTAATATGAATATTTCCTTTTAAGAAAAAAAAAGGTTAATAGAATATTTAACATGTAACCTGACCAAGGTTCAGACAGTTAAATAGTTTCAATGAGTCATGAAAAACTGCTTTTGTGTGACTACATATAGAAAAGAAAATGAATCTGGGATATGTGAAAAGTGGAAATGAAGAAAAAATATTCCATTTTCTGATGACAAATAAAAAGGCGAAGAGAATAGAAATGGGCTTGAGAATTTAAAGAGATTAAAGAGAATTTAAAGATATAACAGGAAAAATCAATAGCAGATTAGGTTAAAAAATTGAATAAACTTTTCTGGGAGAAATTTTTATCTTTTCCACAAACAAATCCATATTATGAAAGGGAAGGCAATATAGAGAAATGTCTCTCATATGGAAGAGAAGAGGTTAAGAAAGAGGATACCATGTGATGTTTACTTATAAATTAAGAGGAAATGGGGGAAGGGAGAGAGACTTTTAATTATTCAATTTCTGTACATTTGGGGTAGAGGTAGAATAAAGGTAGAACATCGAGGGCTAGATAAAAGTAGAAGCAATGGTAATTACTAAATAAAAAAAATCTGGCAGCATGGGCTCACTTAGAAGAGGAAAGGATGAAATAAAGGTCTTCTAATCAGTAGGAGGTAGACACTTCAGGACATGAGCTTTTACCAAAAAGTGCTTTCTGTTTCAGCACTAACTCCCAGTATGGAGCAGGAAGTAGTTAGAGAAACCTGGAAGACATGGCTAAGGATGAGTTGAACTGGAGGTTTTGTATTCAAAGAGAGAATAGCATAACATAAAATTATCATTTCTTAAAACAAAAAAGAAATTAGATCTCAAAAAACATTGTACAATAGATACAATCGATCACCCCTCCCTTTCTCAAATTACATGAAAAAATTATCTACATTCTATCTCCACTTCCTTATTTTTCACTGGCTCGTCAATGTTTTGAAATATGGTTTTCAACCTCATCACTCAGTTAATGACCTTTTAATTGTTAAATCTGATTGTCATTTTTCATTTTTAATCCTTTTTGATGAATCTTCTGTTTGACATTACTTCCCTCTTCTTAGAGATACTCTTTCCCCATTGGGTTTTTGTGACACTACTCTCTCCTTGTTCTCTACCTATATGTCTAACTATTTCTTAGAATCTTTTTTCTTTCCTTTGACTCACCAATGCCAATACTGGGTCAGTATCCCAAGGAAATCATAAAGGAGGGAAAAGGACCCACATGTTTAAAAATGTAGCATTTCTTTCTGTGGTAGCAAATAGTTGGAAAATTAATAGATGCCCATCAATTGAGGAATAGCTGAACAAGTTGTGGTATATGTTGGCAATGGAATATTACTGTTCTATAAAAAATGTTGAACAAGCTGATTTTAGAAAGGCTTGGAAAGATTTACACAAACTGATGCTGAGCAAAACAAGCAGAACCAGGAATACATTGTACACAATAACAGCAAGAATGCTCATTGATCAACTATGAACAACTTGATTCTTTTCTGTGGTTCAGTGATATAAAGCAATCCTAATAGACTTTGGACAGAAAATACCACCTGCATCCAGAAAAAGGACTAAGGAGGCTGAATGCAAATGAACACAGCTATGTTCACTTTTCTTCTTTTTTTTTTTAATCTCTCCCATGGTTTTTCCCTTTTGCTCTGATTTTTCTCTCTCAACATGATTCATAAAGTAATGTATATTAAAAATAAATAAATTTACTAGGAAAAAAGTATCTTTTTTTCCTCACCCATGGTCCAAATCATGCCTCCTAAATCTGACTATTACCCAAGGCTTTATCCTAATCCTTTTCTTGTCCATTTATACTCTCAGTTACCTTATTAGCTCACATAGACTTCATCACTGCTATGCAGATGACCATGTATCCAATTTTCCTCCTCAAGAACTTCAATTTATGATCTCAAGTAGTCTATTGAATTTATCAAACTAGATGTCCTGAAAACATCTTAAACCCACCATACTTAAAATGAAACTCATTGTTTTTTAAAGACATTACCACCTTTTCAGTTCCTTACTTAGGAAGTAAGTGTCTCAGATTCATAATAATGGTATTATCCTACATTCTTCATTCATCCTTATCCCACAAACACAATCAATTGCCAAATCTTGCTATTTCCATCTTTACATCATCTCATATCTGGATTCCTTTTATCTTGTCACATGGCTACTATTTTGTTGCAGGCCTTGTCTAGATTTTTGTAACAGCCTCCAAATTAGTCTTTTCTCATGCCATTCATCATATACAATGTGTCAAAATATTTTATCCTTAATTAAAGGTCTGACCACATGATTCCCCTTCTCACTTAATGCCCTAAATAGATTGGCCCCAAATTATCTCTCTAGTCTGGTTGTATATTATTCCCTTCCTGGACCTAGTCATTTATCCAAATTAGCTTTCACTCTGTTCCTCACACACAATATTTCATCTTCATTGAATCATTTCTTTGGTCTGGTTGTTCCCCATTGCAAGAATGCACCCCCTCTCCTAGTGTTTTGTCTCATAGAGTCATTCTCTTTCTTTAATATGCAACTTAGGTACCATATTCTGGATAAAGCTTTTTCTGATTAATCCAACTGCTAGTTTCCTCCCTCTCAAATTATTTTATATTCAAGAACTTTGCATACATTTATATTGAACTTTATATTTATGCTAATTTCTATCATCTATCTTCTGAAAGGTATTTTTATATGCTCTTAGGAAGTAAGTTTAATAAATACTTGGTAAAGTACCTAATAAAATCACTTAAAATACTTGATGGATAGATGGATTGTTCAAAATGGATGTATCAGATTAAAAAGGCAAAGACCAGAACTGAATGTCCTATAATTTGGATTACAGACATTTCATGCTATTGTCACTATAAAGAATTAGCATTCCTCATAATAGATTTAAGACATATAGAATAAAAAAGAGTGTATAGAACAAAAATATATTATGTTTCAGGTAACTAAAAAGGCAGGAATAGCATTAATAATCTCAGATCAAGAAACCATAAAAATTGATAATATCAAGAAAGTTAATAGAGAAACTATGTTATATTGAAAAGATAGCAAATTCAATTAAAAATAATTTCATGTGCATATGTACAATAGCATAGGGACCAAGTTTTTCAAATGAAACTTGGATAAATTAGCAGAAGACATTTAACATAACAAAATAATAATAGGAGAAATTTACATATCTGCCTTAGATTTGGATAAATCCTAGAACAACATGGTGGAAAATAATCTTGTACAATCTGTAGCATAGATTAGATTTGATTAAAGTATTGTGGTTTCTGAATGGAAATATTAAATACATAAAGTACTTTCTAACACACTTATATAATTAGTTTTGTTCTAGATTATTCAGAAATGATAAATGTATTTTTCATAAATTACAACACAATAAAAATATCATGAATAAATGAAGTGCAACCGAAAGGTGTGAGTTTAGTGGAAACTAAGTAATGACATCCTAAATAATAAATGTATCATAGAAACAATAAATACTTTTGTTAATGTGAAAGAGTATACCAAAATTTGTGAAATTCTGCTAAAGCAAGACTCAGAGCAGAACATTTAGTTCGGAAAATTCCTGTAAACAAACTAGAAAAAATTAATCATTTGAACATGGAATTAAAGAATTGAAGATAAAAAAACAAAAATTAGAAGCCATTACAAAGAGTCATTACAAAGCTATTGAAAAGAAGTCTTGAAAAGTGTAACAGAAACAAAAAATAAAAAAACTGATAAAATGAAAGTTATTTGTGTGAAATGATAAGCAAAAAGACGAATAATTAACTAACCTGAAGAAGAAAAGTTTTAGGAAAAAAAAAACATGACAAAATACCATAAAATACTGTAACATGGATTCATACCAGTGATTTAAACTATTAATATTATGGAGAAAAACTAACATGTTTAATCATTTAGGCAACAACAAAAAAACAAATGATTATTGCAATGGCTACAGAAAAATCCTTTGACAAAATTCAAAATTCATTTCTTTAAAAGTCTGAAAAAGGAGAGCATTCTGGAAAGATGGCAGAGTAGATCAGAAAACTTTTGGCTCTACAAAAATATACAGATCATTGCCTGAGAGGAAATGTAGATCAGGAAAATAAACAAAAGTCAAAGTAAAGCACTTGTTCTAAGACAACCTAAAAAGACCCCAGGAAAGGGAAGTGCCAATCTTCAGACTAGTTCTTCAGAATCAGCAAATGACAAGCCTTGGAGGTAGCGGGGTTTGGGATGTGGCCTCAGTTTAGAAGAAGATTGAAGACTGAAAGAGCTTCCACTTCTGAGGAACTCTAATCACAGCTGTGTTTAGCAGGCATATTCTGGACTGGGTTGCTACTGCCGGATAGAAGCAATTAGAAATATACCTGATGAATGCAATAATAAGGTAGTGTGGGACCCTGATGACTGTGGGCATTTTCAGGTGAGCAGAGTCTCTTGTTTCAATCCCAGGAAAGAGAGGACAATTATAGTTTGCAGCCACCAGAGGGACCACAAAGAGGGACCAGAACTCTATTTGTATCTTAGAAATTCAAAGAAAGACCTGAGATAGACCACAAAAAAATAATAGCAAGAAGGACGTGAGGATTGGGGCATAATTCCCCATTCTTTAGGACTAGATCTTTTAGGACTTGATCGCAACAATAGTTACTAAAAAGCAAGCAAAGGAGAAAGAACATAACCATAGTAGGGACAGAAAAGATCAGAGTTTATATTCAGAGAAAGATAATGGAGATTTTTAAAAAGCCTTCTTTTTTGTTTTTATTTATTTATTTTTAATAAACATTGCCTTATGAATCACATTGGGAAGGAAAAATCAGAACAAAAGGGAAAAACCATGGGAGAGAAAAAAAAACAGAAAAAAAGAAGTGAACAAGCATATATTGATTTACATTAAATTGTCATACTTCTT
>JAJPUD010006226.1:0-17441 GCA_023553655.1 Myrmecobius fasciatus
CTACACACCTGTCAGATTGGCTAAAATGACAGGAAAAGATAAAGATAAATGTTGGAGGGGATGTGGGAAGACTGGGACACTGATGCATTGTTGGAGCTGTGAACAGATACAGCCATTCTGGAGAACAATTTGGAGATATGCTCAAAAAGTTATCAAACTGTGCATACTTTGACCCAGCAGTTTTTCTATTGGGCTTATATCCCAAAGAAATCATAAGAGAAGGAAAGGGCTCCACATGTGCAAGAATGTTTGTGGCAGCTCTTTTTGTAGTGGCTAGAAACTGGAAGCTGAATGGATGCCCATCAATTGGAGAGTGGCTGAATAAATTATGGTATATGAATGTTATGGAATATTATTGCTCTGTAAGAAATGACCAGCAGGACGATTTCAGAGAGGCCTAGAGAGACTTGCATGAACTAATGCTCAGTGAAGTGAGCAGAACCAAGAGATCATCATTCATGGCAACAACAATACTATATGAGGATCAGTTCTAAGGGACATAACTCTCTTCAACAATGAAATGCTTCAAACCAGTTCCAATTGTTCACTGAAGAGAGCCATATACACCCAGAGAGATGGATGTGAAATGTGGAGCACAACATAACATTTTCATGTTCTCTATTGAGGTTTGCTTGCATTGTATTTCCTTTATCAGATTATTCTTTCTTGTAGATATGATTTCTCCTGCACAAAAAATGATGCAATAACTATACATATATATTCGATTTCTTAAGTATTCTAACATAATTATCATGTAGTGGATATCCTTCCATCTATGGGAGGGGTAGGGAGTAGGGGGGAAAAATTTGTAACAGAAAGCTTTGTCAGGGTTAATGCTTAGGAATTACCCATATATATGTTTTGCAAATAAAAAGTATTAATAAAAATAAAAATTAAAAATTAAAAATAAAATAAAATAAATGATTTCCTGGTTGTAATTAATTGATTTAAAAAAATATTTTAAAGGATTCACTTGTGTACCTCTCTGGCTTTGAGGACTTTTTCCTAGTTAATTTATAAATAGCATGCACACTTAATTTTCTAAGATGTGTTTATTTAGAGTTGATGTGTTAATCTAGACAGGATTTTTAGTAAATTTTCCACAACTCCATTCACATTTGAGATTTATAGGCATATAATTTGCAATGTATTTCCTAATGATTGCTTTAATTTCTTCTTCATGGGCGATAATTGTGCTCAAATTAAACAATGTGTTCTATCTTATTGTATTTTTTTCATAAAACCAGTTCTGAAATTATTAGCTAAATATTTTCCTTTTTTCCTCAATATTATTAATCTCACATTTGGTTTTCAGAATTTCCACTTTGGAGCTAAATTGAATGATTTTAATTTGGTCTTTTATCATGTTGTTGGTATAAGAATTGAAAAAAGTGAATTTTACCCTAAGCATTACTTTGGCTATGTCCCATAAATTTTGGTCTGTTGCCTCACAGTTGTCATTTCTCTTTAATAAAATATTTATCTATGATATATTTTTGATCCAGTATTAAATTATTTAAATTCCCATTACTTTTAATCTGTCAATAGCCCTTTATTCAATATAATTATATTTCATTATAATATGGAAATTATACTTTTAATATTTCTGTCCTTTTACATTTCATTTTGAGATTTTATGACCTATTACAGTCTTTTTTTTTTTTTTTTTTTTGCTGAGGCAGTTGAGGTTAAGTGACTTGCCCAGGGTCACACAGCTAGGGAATGTTAAGTGTCTGACACCACATTTGAACTCAGGTCCTCCTGACTTCAGGGCTGGTATTCTATCCACTGCGCCACCTAGCTGCCCTGCATAGTCTTTTTTTATGTCAATGCCATTTGGTATTGAGGGGGAAAAAAAACAAAAAATCATTTATTTTTTTTCCCATTCATCTTCCTTCAAAGGTTTGTCATTTCTAACTTTTCTAGCATTCTTTTTACCTGATTAATTTCTTGCTTCTTTATTTATTTATTTATTTATTTTGTTTGGATTCATCAAGTTCTGAGAGGGGACAGTTGAGATAATTTGGTAGTATAGTTTTGCTTGTATGTTTCTTCCTGTAATTCATATAACTTCTTTATGAATTTGGATATTATACAAATTGGTATGTATATGTTTAGTGTTACTTTTTTTTTTCCCTCAGTAGCATGGTTTGATTTATTCTTTTTTTCTGAACTAATAGGTGAAAAGAAAAAATTTTCATCACAATAAATATATATATGTATATAATATATATAGTGTGTGTGTCCACATACATACATGCATGTATACACACACACATATATATATGCATATACATAAAGAATTTTTATTTCAAACTAATAACTAAGAAAGTCTGAAAGTGCATCACATTGCGAGGGCAATATGAATATTTTCCCTTTTGGCTGCATTATAAACCCATTTTATTTCTTTTATACTATAAACTCCACTCAAACTATAACAGTACAAAAACATATTCAAAAAGATTTTTAAAACCAACGAAAAAGGGAAAGTATGAATGCTTATGGAATAAAGTTTTTCACAACAGAAAGATAATTGCACTTAGAAATATAAATAGAGAACTTAAGAAGTATTAACTTCCAGAAAGGCATTATAGTATAATGAGAAAGAAATTGATTTTGAAATCCGACTTATATGTGAATTACTATTTCACTCCTTACATGCTGACAGTGCAAGTCATTTTACTTTTCTTGGCCTCTATTTGTTCAAATATAAAATGGAGTTTGGCTTAAATAATATCTAAGGTCACAACAATCTTTAGATCATAAATTTATATAATCAATCCCTGAGTGATGGCCCTGGTAAGAAAAGCTGTGCTTGAAATTCAGATAAGTCAGATCTTGGTAAAGCAACTGAGTCATCAATAAAAGTGTAAACATAATAATATAACTTATTTCACTGGGTTTGTATAAGGGATGTACTTAAATTATAAAGTGAATTATTATTGCAAAACCTATTCTAAATTAATGAGAACTTATGGAGAATTAACTTGTCATAAAAGAAAGGAAAAACAAAAAAACAACACAAACAAAAATTTTTGTGAAATATCATGAAAAAAGATATTAAAAGATATCCATGATTTAGAAGGAATGCCTCAATACAGAAACTGGTTTTAGGATTGGAAGAATATTTATGACTATAAATTCTAAAGTAGTAGATATGGATATAGAAATAGATATCTACATAAGTCTAAGTAAAGATAGACATGCATGTGTACATTTATAGATAGAAATGTAAAGATGAATAAAGTGGGATAGAGTTTGAGAGGGAGGGAGAGAAATAGAAAGGAGAGGAAGATGAAAATAGAATAAAATGACAGAGTAAATGTATGGTATGGCTTTCATCAGGGTAACATTTTTAAAACCCTAAATATAAAAAGATAAATTTCTAAGAAATAATGTCAATTATTAATTGTACTAAAATTGCTCCTAAAATGAAATTCTATGATTCTGTATTGTATTTATAAGTTAAATCAAATTTTCTTAGCATCATGCACCTCTAACTTACCATTATTTGTTAGTTAAAGGGATGTTTTCTGAGATTTATGTTATTTGTGTAAGGAGATACATAATTAGACTTTAGCAAAGCTAAAAGTTTGAAGGGGCAAAATTTAGAGATGTAGAAATGTAAGCAGGAAGCCTTTTCAGATGTAAAGGGAACGTATGTTTAGAAAGGATATGAGACCTAAATAATATAACTGCATATGTAAAAGCAAGTGAAGAAAATGAATTTGTAACAAGGAAAGATTTTTTCAAACATCTATTATCAAGAAGACCCAATAAGAGTCCAGATAGTATATCTTGAGTGGTAACCACAAGTTAAGTTTAAATTCTTTCATTGAGAGAAGTTTTATCTGTAGTACAAGGATAATCAAAACAGGATAGTCTAAATCTCTCTTATACCCTGCATAGAGGGGACAACCTTAGAAACAAGATTTTATAATAGTTAAAGAGGACGTAATTCAGCTCTAAAAAATTACTGATTAGAGAAATACAAATAAAACAAATAAAACTCTGAGGTATCACCTCAAGCCTCTCAGATTGACTAAGATGACAGGAAAAGATGATACATGTTGCAGGCAACGTGGAAAAACTGGGACACTAATGGGTTGTTGGTTAGTTGTGAAATTATCCAACCATTCTGGAGAGCAATCTGGAACTATGCACAAAGGTCTATCAAATTGTGCATATCCTTTGATCCACCATTGCCACTACTGGGTCTCTATCCCAAGGAAATCATAAAGAGAGAAAAAGAATTCAACTGTGCAAAAATGTTTGAAGCAACTCTTCTTGTGGTAATAAAAATTTGAAAATGAGTAGATGCCCATCAATGGCTGAATAAGTTGTGGTACATGAAAATAATGGAATATTATTGTTCTATGAAAAATGATGAGCAAACTTATTTTAGAAAGGCCTGGAAATATTTACATGATCTGATGCTGAGTTAAATGAATAGGACCAGGAATACATTGTGCACAATACCAGCAAGAATGTGCAATGATCAACTGTGAAAGATTTGTTTCTTCTCAATGGTCCAGTGATCCAAAGAAATCCCAATAAACTTTGTACAGAAAATGCCATCTTCATCCAGAAAAAAAAGAACTATGGAGATTGAATGTAAATCAATACCTACTATGTTCACTTCTTTTTTGTTTTAGTTTTTTTCTCTCCCATGGTTTTTCTCTGATTTTTTTTTTGGCTCTGATTTTTCTTTTCCAACATGATTCATAAAGCAATGTGTATTAAAAAGACATATTAAAAAAGATAATTCTTTGCTTTCTAGCCTAAGGGCTGTTGTTTTTGCTGAAAAGAACATTAGAACATCCAATGAAGAAATATTGTACCCCACTGAGGAAAAAGCCTGAAGGATCTATATATCCATCCTCTATACCCTGTGATATATCTAGCAACCAAAAAACTTCCTTGACTTAACCAAGAGAGCTGCAGGCTGAGAGCCTAACTCCTAGTCTAACAGCAGCTGACTCCTGAGAGAGAGACTTGCCCACATAAGTCCACCAGCAATGCGTTAGAGTCAAGTTAATATGTCTGACTGTGGCTGTTCAGAATGATATGAACTCAGAAAGTGCTGCCATAGGTCAGACACATAGTCTATATGAGTATTTGGGACAGATTCTTTAACTTTGAGCATTTTCTGAGTTAATTCAATTCTGCTTTGCTCATAGAACAGAGTCATTTCTCTGATGAGGGAACACTATGCTAGGTGAGTCCTGTGCCAGTCTCTCATGGTCAGTTCTAAAGTTTTTCAGAGAGACTTTGAAAATGCTCTTCTAGGGGCAGCTAGGTGGCGCGGTGGTTAGAGCACCAGCCCTGAAGTCAGGAGGACCTGAGTTCAAATCTGGTCTCAGACACTTAACATTCCTTAGCTGTGTGACCCTGGGCAAGTCACTTAACCCCAATTGCCTCAGCAAAAAACAACAAAAAAAAAAAAAAAGAAAGAAAAGAAAATGCTCTTCTATCAGTTTTACTCCATTATGTGAGTTCTTCATAACATAGTCTTTTTGGCAAGTGTACATGTGACATCTAAATAATGTGGCCAGCTCAACAGAGTTGTGCTCTCTGCAGTACAGTTTGAATGCTTGAAAGTTGAATCATCCTCGGTAAGATATACTTTCAATCCCAGCAGCATCCCCTTATCATTAGAAATACCATACCTCCAAAAGCCAGCGCAGTCTAAGTTCAGAGCTGTTTGTACATCACCAAGTCCAAGGCCATGCCCATAATAAGATATGTGAATAACAATCAGAGTGAGATAGGACTAAGAGGCCCTTTTTTTGATAATTGAGTATTTTTTTAGTCAAGTTGCAAACATTTCCCTCATTACCAATATTCTTTAAATTTGGGGCCAAACTTAACCTATTCTTCTCAATCATTAACTAGAGATAGTTCAGAGAAAGATAAATAATGGTAAGATGTGTGTGTGTGCATGTGTGTACATGTAGCATTTATAATTTCCACTTCCAAAATGCTACTATTGAAAATTTCAGCATCCCAGCATCAATCTGTGTATAATATCTAATCAGTTAGTCCATTTGGGCTTCAGAGAATAAGCATAGTATGTATAAGCACTACTTTTAAAGTATAATTCCAATACTTCTTAAATTTTGTTGGATCTTCTCTGTAATGATCCTGATACTTTAGTTTCCTGAGCCCTCAGACTCCCTGAGAAATAGTTAATGATCTATAAACAAGCATTCAAATGCTGCCTGACTGATCATTTAAATGGTTCATCCTATTGTGAAGATAAAACCTCCTTTTGCAATTTGAAAAATCACCCCCTATTTTGTGAGCTTTGATTTTTCCGTATTGAGTGTCACACAATGGTTATTTTCCTTTGCAGCCAAAGGCTTTAAGCATCACTTTCATTGTTCATATGAAAGTAACTGGGTAGCCCCTCCTGCCTGGCTTGGCTTCAGTCTCTGCTTGTTTCACCTGCTATTGTTTGTGGTTCTAACCTCATGCTTCTTAGACAGATTGACTTTTTGACTCAAAGATCACCAGCTTTTTTTGTAGTTGTTGTTCTTGTTTATTGAATGTCAGCTTGGCTTGTCTGTTTCTGTTGATATCCAAAAACTGATGTCTGAAGTTACATTCCTTCAAGTTGTGAGGACCACAGTAAGAAAAACAAAAACAAAAATAGGTCAAGGATGTTTATGCTGGTAGAGGTTAAACTAACTGACCCTCTTTTGACTTCTAGTATTCCCCTTAGGTGTTTAGTTGTTTGAATTTCAATGACATAAGTTTTTCCTCATTTTAAGGTCAGCACAACTTCAAACACAAGATGGAATTTGGTCTGAAGTCCATTCAATTGGGTGCTACAAGTTTTACGTCTTTTATTTTGATATTTAGAAATCTCAGTGAAATTGCATATTAAAAACATAATGTTCTAAGAGTATTTTATCTTGACAATTGTCCACCAAATAAACCACTATATATTCTTGAATTTCTATTGATGTTAATAACCATGCATGGCCAGTAAGAAATCACAGCAGGAAATGAATTTCTACAAGGAAAAGTAATTAATGGTTAAAATTATTCTAATTTGAGAGGTTTTATTTTTCTTTCATCAGACACAATTGATGTAATTATAATCTCTGTAAGCATATTTGTGCATGTCGAATACCATTTCTGTTCTGGAGGAGACTACTTCCTTCAGGATTATTATTTATGAGATTAAATCAACCAAGCAAACATTACCTTAATTTTATTTAAATGTGAAAGTGCTTTATAACTATAAAATCTTACACAACTGTAAGCTACTTTATAAAGCTATATGTTTAGCAACCTGTGAGCACACACATTCACACACATACTCTGCCTTTCTATAAATAGAAAGATAGATAGTTGTAAAAATAGATATGTGTATGGGTGCACTGTGTATACGTGTGTATGTTTGTGTAATATATATATATATATATATATATGAAATATATATATGTATATATTCATGTATATGTGTGTATATAATTGTTCATCCTTTGTTTTCAAAAATAAACAAAAACTTTACAGGTTGAGTTTTAATTGCCCATGAATTGGATTTAAGTGCTGCAAAATCACCCAAAGTCCTTAATCTCATTCTGTCTTCTAGATTCTTTGACATTCACTGATAAAAGTCAGGATGAGTGGTGATACCCTTGAACATAGTGGATGAATGACCTTGTTATTTTCAATGTCTGACCAAGTCTTAAATGCTCCAAAATGCTGGATTTAATTCCCTTAGTGAATGGTAGAATACATTATTCTCATCTGTCCATTCTGCTGTGTGAAAATTTCATATCCATGGAATAGAAATATACCTAAAAATATGCCTAATTTACTTAAAGCACTGAGGCCTATAAGATACTTAACTACCTGTTTAGTTGTCTGCCAAACTGGTTATCATCAGACTATGCCTGTTACACATATTACAGCTTCTTGGAGCCATACATGAGGGATGAGGCTTAAATAAGAGGTGGGCATGAGAGGTGGATGAGCAGCCCTGGAAAAGGCTAACCTAATCCTCAGACCAAAATGTGCTAATATTTTTATCATATAGAGTGAAAGGGAGAGAGACAGAGAGACAGACTAATAGAGGCAAATCGTTATAGAATTTCTCAGGCTTTCTGGAATATATTTAGTTATTTTGGAACATAAAATGACAGATTTCTGAGGCTAAAAGGTTTCTGACATAGTTAATAGGATTCTGCTTCTGAGGCAAGAAGAATTTCATTTAAGTGCCCCTTATCCCAAGTATACTTTTACATGACATATACATGGCATTTAGCTTCTATGTCCCATGCAGCTCTCTTTACTATACCAATAAAGGCATAGCTTCAATTCATAAAACAGCTGAGAAAAAAAAAGTCAGTATTTTGAAGAGATTTTTTTAGCAATGAGATGCAATAACAAGATCAGGTGTCATGAAAACCTAGAAACAAGATAATATCCAAGAGAAATTGATGAAAAACAGTATCAAAAACTATATATTATTCAAAAAGGAAATAGGATTGGAAAAAAATGCATTAGATTTAGAAATTAGATTATTTTGGAGAGTACTTTCAATTGAATGATTAGGTCAGGAACTAGATTAGAAGAGAGTGAGAGGAAAGGAATTAAAGGCAACAATGTAGGAGACTTTCTCAAAGAATTTAATCACAAACAGAAAAGATAGTAGAATTGATAGGATTATGTGAGAGCTTCTTTTTAAGTATTGATATGAATTCCCACGTACTGTTATAACTATTGTACCCACAGCAGGAAATGCTTTTTTGAATTTAAGTTCTACAAGGAAAGGTAACTAATGGCTATAATGGCTAAACAGTAATTTATTCTAATTTGAGAGGTATTTTTTTTTATCACACACAATTGATATAATCACAACCTCTATAAGCATATGTGTGTGAGTTGAATACCATTTCTGTTCTAGAGGAGATATTTTCAATTATTTGTGTCTGGAGTTCATAGTTCCACAGATTTATTGCATTTTGCCCAAGGAAGCTACACTAGTAATATATCATTATTTTCAAGGAAAGGACATTTATTTAGCATGCAATTGATATAATTATATCATACTTTCAATAACTCATATAAAACCCTGCTGTTATATACTGCCTAACCTTTTTTTTTTCTTATAAGATAAAACCTCAAGAAATCCCCTTCATGAAAGCCTGAAGCCTTACTTAATCATTACATATACTTCAGTTATTGTGTGTGTGTGAACTATAACTTCTTAAACTTTTAAAAGTGAGAAAAAAAATGAGCTGAGAGACAATTTCCTTACAATCTCAGTCATTTCAAGGTCCCCAAAGTGGTCATTTTCAATAATTTACATTTTAAAAACTCTTTCTTAATATTTGTATGTTATAAATTTTTTGAATTTAAGTGACATGTTCTTTATCTATTCAACCACCCAATTATTCACATGTTAAACAGGAAGAAAGTTATTCCTTTATAAAGTTATTCAAGCCTTTTAAAATACATTCCACAACACTTCTTTTTGCGGGTTAATAAATCAAACAGCTCACATATTAAAAGGGTAGTACCTTATACTAATAAAATCATGACACAATTTTCTTTTTATTATAAAATATTTTATATTTTGACCAGATCTTTTCTTTCCTAACAGTTAAAATATCTTCTATTAGATTATGCTTCAATACTTTACAATAAATAATGCTGTCATCATTTTGGATTCTCTCCACATCAGTGCAGTTTTCAACTGCTTCACAAATTTTGGTTGATATACTTCAAGAAAGCCTTTATAAGGAATCCAGTCAATGCACTAGAGGCCTTCTTCTGGATATTTTAATTTCTCATGGAAACAGTACTATTCAGGCTATCTATTGACTATTACTCTTGCTATAACACTCAGTTTTTGTATTCTGGAAATAGGTGTTACTTTCTGTACATTTTATTTTTGGCAATGTTTCCCTATCCATGAAGATAATAATAGCATCTACCTCCTAGAATTGTTGCAAAAATAGAATGAGAAATTTTTTTTAAAAACTTAGCACAATTCTTCCAGTCCCTTTTACAAACAGGAATCAGTTATTAGATTTGAGGAGTTTGAAGAATAAGGAAGATAGGTTGCTTAAAGGAGCATCAACATGAAGGTTGAATAAACCAAATGTAAGTGCAATAATTTGGGAAACAGAGTAAAATAGTGAGCCAATTGTTGAAAAATCTTATAACAGGAAAGACCTGTGAATCATTAAACTAGTCACCATGAATTGAATTGTACCAGAAGTTGATTTAATGTAACATAATGCAGGTTTACTTTTTTGTTTTTACTTGTTTGTTTGTTTGTATTCTTTTTCCTGTTGCTATTTAATCATGATTATGGATTTGTGGAGATAATAACTATTGACTGTATACCTAAGTGAAGAGAAATTACAGAGTGAGAGTTATGGAAAAGAGAAGTACACATTTGTACTTCAAGAGGCAAATAGTATTATATAGACTCTTTGGGGAAGGGGAAGTAGTGACTGTGAACTTTAAAAAAGCAGATGGAAATCAAATCGAGCCAGACTTCCCTTGACAAGTTTGTTCTTTCCCTCCAATAGGTGTTCCATGAAGATTCACGAATCTCTCCACCATCTTTCAAAACAGACATGAAGAAGAATGTCTTTTGTTTCCAAAACTGTCATCCCCGTATTAACCCCTGTTACATTGAGTAATTATTCTTTCAACCAATCCAGATTCATGCCTAGGAAGGATTAGGAAAAATGCTCATGGTCCTTGGACATAAAAGTTACATTCTTAAAATCATCATTGTTCTCATTACAGGAATGGCAGTGATTTTCTTTGTAAATGTGGGTGGAATCCTGAAAAGGGGAAAATATGCAAAGGGAACTGAAAGTAGCCTACAAATTTCTTCATATCCTTGATTAGTGCTGTACCATTGATTCTTTGTATGCTATGGGGACATGGGAAGTAGAAATTTTGTATTTGACTGAGACATCAGTGATTAGTTTCATGAATTGGTTTCTGTTTAATGGGAGAATTTATCCCATTCATTTTCACAGTTGTGATTATTAGCTCTGTATTCCTCTCCATCCTATTTTCTCCCCTTTCTCTCTTTCCATCCTGTTTTTAGTCATGTGTTTTTTTACCCATCCCACCCCCTACCTTATCTCCTACCACCTTTTCTCCTCCTCTTAGTAATTTTGAATCTACCTACTACTTTATCTTCTATCAACCTTTCTCCTGTCTATTACTTTTCCCATAGTGTTTATACCCTCCCTTCTATTCTGTCTCTGCCTTTTCTTTTTCCTCCAACTTCTTTATAGGCTTACATGAATTTTTATACCCAAAGGAATGATTAAATTATTCCATCTTAAAGCCCAAACTGATGAGATCCGGCTTCAGATAATCCTCATTCCCTTCCTTTCTTTCCCTACATTGTAATAGCTCTTTTGCACCTGTTCATGTGAAATAATTGTCTCATTATCTCTCCCCTTTTCT
This sequence comes from Myrmecobius fasciatus, assembly GCA_023553655.1. Lineage (NCBI taxonomy): Eukaryota > Metazoa > Chordata > Mammalia > Dasyuromorphia > Myrmecobiidae > Myrmecobius > Myrmecobius fasciatus. Next base: position 11,458 of record JAJPUD010006226.1, read on the forward strand.
CTTTTTCCAGTATAGATATTTTCCCACTTCTTAATGTCTTTTTCTGTGATGTCATCATATCAGTGACCATTCACAATGACACACTCTATCCAGGTGATAACCCCCTCTGTCTGCTCTAATGATAGATACACTTCTCAAGAGTTACAGTTATTAATTTCCCATCAAGGGATGTAAACACTTTAATCTTTAAATTACACACACAAACACACACACACACACACACACATATTTCCCTCTATTTACTTTTCTATTATTTTCTTGATTCTTGTGTTTGTATATTAAATTTTTCTTTTAGTTCTGATTTTTTTTTTCATTAGAAATGATTGAAAGCTTCTTATTTCATTTAAGCGCTGTCTCCTCCCCAAAAGATGATTCTGAGTCTCGCTGGGTAGATAATTTTTGGTTGTAACCCAATTCCTTTGCCTTCCACAATATAGTATACTAAGCCTTCTGATTTTTTTTTTGTATTTTTATTATAGAATTTATTGTAGAAGTTTCTAGATCCTTCATTATTTTGACTGTTGTTCCTTGATAAATGAATTGTTTGTATCTGGCAGCTTCCTGTATTTTTTCCTTCATCTTATAGTTTTGGAATTTTGCAAAAATGTTCTTTGGGGTTTTCCTTGTGGGATCTCTCTCTAGAGGTGATCAATACTTTTTTCAATTATTGTTTCCCCTCTGTTTCTAGAATATTGGGGTAGTTTTCCTTAATGACCTCTTGTAGAATGGTATTCATGCTGTTTTGTTGTTTGTTTGTTTGTTTTGGTCATGGTCTTCAGGTAGCTGAATAATTTTTGAACTATTTCTTCTGGATCTATTTTCCAAGTTGTCTGTTTTGCCAGTGAGGTATTTCACATTTTCTTCCATTTTTTTCATTCTTTTTAGTTTGTTTAACTGATTCTTGCTTTCTCACAAAGTCACTAGTTTTCATTTGCCCTGTTTTAGTTTTTAATGTGTTATTTTTTTCAGTTAGCTTTTGTATCTCTTTTTCTATTTGGTTTATTCTACTGTTTCAGGAGTTGCTTTCTTTAGAAAATTTTCCCTTTCTTTTCTAAACTATTGACTGTCTCATGCATATTCCTCATTCTTTCTCATTTTTTTTTCTGCTTCTCTTATTTGCCTTTTGAAATCTTTTGTTAGCATTTCCAAGAAGCTTCTTTAGGCTTAAGACCAATGCATATCACTCACTGAGATTTCTTCTGTTGGACATTTTGTCCACATTAGAGTTTTTTTTGGTCTGCCTGTCTGCACAGTAGCTTCCTATGTCAAGTTTCCTCATTTTCTTTACTTTTCTTTTGGCATTTCCTCTTTTTTTTTTTTAACTTTTAAGGTGGAATTCTGCTCCTGTGGTAAAGGAGTCAGGATTAAAAAGAAAAATTTAGGCATTATCAAACAACATTTTATTATATTTTTGTCAAATAAAAGATTTTTTGAGATGTTAGCCATCATTAAAAGTTAAATAAATACCTTAATCCCTCAGAAAACATAGGGCATGACACACTCATTTTAAATTATCAAGATAAGTAGACCTTTTGCCCCCATATGTAATCATCTCATATGAGACACATATATTAAGTCATTAAATTCTATTTACTTTTTTGTGGTTGTTGTTGCTTGCACTTCATTCTTAAAAGAGACCATTTTCAAAATATGATGCCAAGAAAATCAAGTGAATTGGATTTAATTGAGGCTGGCCTGTGTAAAGTCATCAATCTCATTTCTCTTATGGAGCCATCTGGGTCCAGTGATATGGATCACAATGAGTTGAGATGATCCTGGTTGTAATAGGAGACTTTGGCATTTTTAAACTAAGGTCTTTAACAAATTTCATTTTAACTGAGATAACGACTCATGCAGTGATTAAGATTAGGTATCTAGTCTAAGAAAGAAAAACATTTGGGGAGGAGAAAACCTTGGGGTTAATATTCTATTTACTAAGAAATTCTAAAAGCGGGAGAAAAAAATAACAGATGGCAAATTTTTTTAATAAAAATATTAGTTTATAATTGCAAATCAACCCTAAAACTCACCTTTTATTTTGATTTTACTTTTGCATTTTTAAGAGGAGCATGCTTGCCATTTATTCTACAAACACTCCCCACCAATACAAAAGAAAACAAAAAATTCACTTTGATGTATTCATATGGAAGATGTTAATTTGTAATTTAGATTAGGAAAAATGTTCTTAATGGGCTATTAAAACAGATAACATCAAGCCTTTATGATTAGAATCTGTTAAATTTGGAATACAAATGACTAATTTAGAATGAACAGTTTAAAGCATTAAATTTATTTCCAGGAAAATTCAAGATATAACAGTCATATCTTTGCCCCAGTCCCATTAGGACTTCCAGGTGATACTACCATCATGATTCCTGTTTCTAGTTATTAGAAGACGTCACAGCATGACTTAGGTTTTCAATGACTCTAAGTCTCAGCAATGAAAATGGAAATGTTGGGACTTGTTTCACCATGACTTATTTAAGATCCATGGAGAGAATTAGATTAACCCATTTCACAATATATTGATGGTGTTGATGGAATTAGTTTTCTTTAATAATTGAATGGGCCAGCAGCAGTAGGTCTACTGATAGCCATATAAGCACTCAGCAGTATGACAACCCAATAGAACTTCAATTTGCTGTTAAACTCAAGAAAGTTCTATGATTGCTTCCTAGTGGGTCTTCTAATCTATGCATTATTTTTGTGAATGTGATTAATTATCACTTTCAGAAGAATGGCCCACAAGTAGCAAAAAAAAAATAACATAAAGACATTGGCTTTAGAATCAAGTTAGTGATTGAGGTTTTTAGGACATAGATATGATGTATTTGAAGAGGATTGGTATAAAATATTTATCTTGATTAATGTGAATTCCCAAATCTCTGCAGTGATTGCTTTTAATGGATAATCAATCTTTTTATATCACTAATGTGTATATTATCATTTGAGATACAATGGTGTTTCTATATTATTAGTAATGCTCATTAAAGCCATTCCAGAAGATATTTGGTATAATGGATAGGACACTGGGTTTGAAGTGAGGAAGATTTTACCTCAAATCTTTTTTAAAAGATAATTACTGGATGTATGTTCTTGAGCAAATCACTTAATCTATTTAACTTAATTTCCTCAAATGTCAAATTGGGATCATAATAACATCTACATAACAGGATTTTTGTGAGGATAAAGATATAATATTTGTATTGTACTTGGCATAGTGCTTTATACATGGTAAATATGCAGTAATATGTGTTTCCTTATTTTATCACTTGGGGCCAATATTTTTTAATGTACATGGAAATTTTCCCTTTTTTTAAGGCCAGTGTTCAAATTTCTTGTGATATCAACTCAGAAACAGAAAATCATCATCATATTTAAATTAAATTTAAAATTTAACTGGTTTAGGAAAATTTTGATGTGGAAATTATCTTAACAAATGAAGATAGCTCCCAATTCTGAAGCTAATAATCTTAGAGAATTGATTGAGACCTGATTCTCATTGATAGATTAAGTGATTTATACAGACACATAGACCACATGTGTCAAAAATGAAGTTTGAACCTGTCTTTTTGACTTTACAGCCAACCTTCTATTCACTATACCATGCTTCCTCTAAATATTATGAAAACCAAAATATAATTTTACTTAATATCATTTAAAATGGTGAATAGCTCACAAAATATGCCTTCATCTTTGATTCATTTTATATACCAACTCTCTTCATAAAGCCATCTTTGAATGATGAATCACTCCAGCCACTGACATTTGTGATCTAATAACTACATGATTCTTGTTCTATTTAATCAGAATTTATGATTAGGTCCTTTATTTTATCAGTTGTCACATAGTCTGAGGGAAGGTATTAACAATACCCTGAAGGATATGTCTCACTAAAAGACTAGCATGGCTGAAGTAACCTGATGAAAGTGAATTCTTTAAAATATTGACACCACAATTGTGATACTTCTGTTCCAGGCAGTTCTCCCCCACAATAAGTTGTAAAGAAAGGGCTGACTTGTATTGGTAGAAAGCGCTCCCTCTGCCACAAGTACTTTAAACCAGTGAAATTTCAATCCTAGTGCCTATCTGTATCCTATATAAATCAATCTAATAATGCCTTTTACATATTTTACATAATTCAGAGTTGTGTATAATCTTTAGCACATCATATTATAATTTGCTTTTCTTTAGCAATTTTTAAAAAAAAAGATCTTCAAAAATTTATAATTCTTTAAATATTCTTTAAAAAGCCATGGAATGATACTTTAAACTTATTTTAATATAAACTCATTTTAAATTTAATTTAACTAATTTAAAATTATGATTTCTTCCTTACCTTCCTATACTAGTACCAGGTAAAAATTGTATGGATATTTTGAAGATACTTTCGAAAATGCTTGATATTTTTTTAAGTAAAGTTTTATAGTTTTCAAATAATGTGTAAATACAAAAGAGGATAAAGGTTAAGAAAAAAAGAAATCTAGGGAAAACAAGACATTATGAAATACAAAGGCAGTAGGAAGTTGATTTTATTTAAATTCCAATCTAAAAAACATTATAATAAAAAATGATAATTACATTTGTCTTTGATTACTAATTTATTATTTTACTTTAGGGTTGTTATGGATACAGAAAGAACTTCCATATGTTTATTGTGGTTTTCATAGCATTCTGATCATTATAAAATCACAGATTTAGTACTGGAAATGAACTTAAAAGTTATCTTATCCAACCCACTCTTTTCTAGAATTTTCTGGTTTCCAAATCAAATGCCCTATCTATGATATAGTAGTTTTTTTGTGTTTTTTTTTAATTCAAAATATCCTTGGAACCAGAAGCAAATATTGACTGGTCAGTCATATATAAGCAGAAAGGAAGATTTAGCCTATACGTTTGAAAAATGTTAATATCAGTACACATCCTTATTTATTCAATGCCAGAGAAATACTACAGCTTCTTTAGCAATTCTCTTTCTTTAAAGGCTTGACAGAAAGTCATCTAGTTGCCACTTTAAAACTCCTTGACTACATTTCTAATGAAACTGGGACATACTGCATATTTTGTTTTAATTGGTGCCTTTTTATTGGGATGGAACTAAATCAAACAAAGGTGTGGATCAAAAAATTTTAAACTACTTTCATATGTGATGAACTACAACAGAGTATCAAGATTTTGACACTACAATGAGGCTACCATCTCATCTATGTGGATATTTTTTCAATTGCATTATTTGCAACATAAATATGGCTTCTTAAATGGTGTAATTCTTATTGTTGTTTCCCACTATTTGTCAAGCTCTCCACCGTACTGGATGTCTTCTCCTGAATGCTATTACATTGCCAAAATTTTTATTATAATAACAAAGCATGCTCATGATTAGTGGATATTAACATGTTTTCATATATATTAGACAAATGTGACATTTTTTCAATAAGTTTCTCTAACTTATTTTCAGTGTTATCCAAATTGAGTTGTTGCTACGTTTTGGTTTTTTTTTTTTGGAGGATTGGGGGATATCAGACCTACAGCTTCCTAATATAGGTGTCTCCCAATAAAGAATTTTTATACCAAGGAAGTTTTATATTTTCTCTGCAATTTATACTCTAAGACTGACATGAGATATATTAAAGAGAGTAATTGTGCTCATATAGCAAGTATCTGTCAGAAGTACAGAGATCCACAAGTACACTATGAACATGAACACACGGAAGAAAGTTCTTTCTGTTCCAGGGTCTACTCTCTATCTATATTATGACTTCCACAATCATAGTTTCAGGACATCAGGGGAGCAGCATAAGAAATTAAGTTATTGTAAATAGCCCATAAAAAAGAACAAAAGAAAATCATACTTCTCTGATGTGAGGAAAGGGCAAAAAATATGTGGATTTTAGATACGGCATGGATATTATGTCCTTAGTTGCCACAATTTGTGGAAGAGATGATATATATATATATATATATATATATATATATATATATAT
>JAJPUD010006226.1:17541-38457 GCA_023553655.1 Myrmecobius fasciatus
ATATATATATATATATATATATATATATATATATATAATAAATTCTTCATAACTTTAAAATTTCAATACTTTTGAGATGGTGCAGCCCTTAGGAAGAATGTAGCAATAACCCTAAGGCTACCTGGTCTTGGGAACCATATGGTTAGAAATGATGTATTTCTTTCCTCAGGCTGTCTTACCCCAGTTTATTCTATATGACCAAGATGCTGAGCCTACAAATATTGCTGATTGTCAGATAAGCAGCCTATTGGTCAGTGATAACAATATTTTTGAATCTGCTAAGCAATAATAATGTTTTACTTAAAGTTAACACAGAACAAAATTGGGTGCTTGACATTTAACCTAGTCATGTTTGTGTCCTAAAAACAAACCTCCAGAAGGTTCCTCCTCTACCTCTCTCAACTTCCTCTGTGAGTTCTGCCCACAAAACTATGGATAGTGTACCTGTACACAAAGTTAGACCAGGTCACTTCTCTACCCCACTTCTCAGCCATGAAATTAGCAGTTTGGTGACATGGAATCTGGTCTTTCTGTCTTTCCTATGAATTCACCCTCATGCTCCTGATTCTTTGCTAACTTGTTTTGGAAGTTAGCCTGTTTTAGTTGGTGTTACAATTATAAACAGCATTCCCTTTTGACTTAGAGATTGGTTCAACCATGCAAAATTTTTTGAGACACCTTGCAACACCATTCTGGTACCCCAGAATTTTAGGGGTCTCCCATGAACTCCAGTAACTTCAGTTATGTTTTTTCTGCATGCAATTTTTCTTCAATTCAAACACTTTGACCAAGTTTATTTTCTTAAGTCCATTTACAGACTCTCATATGTCTTAATTTTTTTTACTGAAATGTTGAGTTCATACATTCTTATTCCAGTGTTACAAAATGATTTTTTGAAATATAACTGCTTGTCTTTATATGTATTAGTTGATCTTTTATTGGAGAATAACACAGTTTATAATTTCTGATAGATGTAATAGCAAGAATGTCAGTATTAGTCAAAAATCACCTCTGAATCAACAAAAGGCATTAGAGGGTTTCTTTTTTCTGTGAAAATGAATAGAAATAAGAAAAAGTAATCAAAAGTTTACTTTTAAATACTGCATTATTATAACTTTGCAGAGGAACTGTTATGATAGTCTGAATTTAGATATTGGGTATTTCACTAGAACAAAACGTGGGAAACATGAAAAAAGTTAAGGAGAAAACTGAGAATGTAAATAGCCACAGAAATACTGAAAACTTTTTGATAGAGCCACAATGTTTATAATGTTATTTCTGAATGAAAAAACAAAGAGTTAAATATTGACCAAGTCTCCACTTTTATTTTAATTCATCAATAATCAACTTCATGTAGTATTGTATTGATTTTTGTAATAGTAACCATTGCTTCTAATCCCATCAAGCCAAATCAACTGTCATTGGGATCACAACATTTTCAAATTTGGAGGAAAGGAAATTTTCACCAGCAATAAATAAATACCAAAACACAATGGTTATGAACAAAATAAAAAACACAGATCAAGATTTAATAGCTATTTGTTTGAGAATTCTGAATTTTTTTATAGGGGGTTGGGGAAGATTAGGAGAAATTGTCCTTCACTTAGAAAGTGAAGCTTTACATTTCAAAGTCTTAAATTATCCAGCACTTAGGACAGTTTTCTCATGGGAGAAATATTTTAGTTATTTTTAAATTATCCTTACACATAGATGATCAATTATGTGCTAAGATATTAGCAATGCTGGAGAGGTTCCTTAATCCACACATCTCTCTTCTCTATATTGCTGTTAATAGAAATTTCAAGGGTAAATTTCCATCAGAAAAGTATTCCTTTAATTTAAGCATTGATCCATGAAATGTTCCTCTTATAAAATGTAAAAAATCTTTGGAGAGAAAACTCATGGTCACTAACTCCTGTGTAAGGTATACTGTGAGTTCCAGTTCCTTCATTAGAGGAGGGAACATGAGAGCAAAGGACACAAAATGAGATGCTGATGCCACAAATTTCTATTTCTTGACTTTGAATTTTATGTTAAAAGTTGAACTCAGTTCATCTGGGAGTGCAGAAGCAGTCTCCTAAACCTCAGACTTTTGCATGATGTTTTATAGCTAATTCTGGGGGGTCTGTAAATTTTCAGTGCTTGCAAAATAGTAAGATCTGCAGAGATGTGCTCACTGCCCTCCTTCAACATTAACCTTGGCAGAACCTTGTGTTCCAATTTTCTCCCCCCTTCTTTCACACTCTCCCACAGATGGCAAATAGTCCAATATATATTAAAAATGTTATAAATATATGTTAAATCCAATATATGCATACACATTTATAAAATTATCTTGCTGCACAAGAAAAATCAAATCAAACCAGAAAAAAATGAGAAAGAAAATAAAATGCAAGCAAACAACACTAAATGAGTAAAAATGTTATGTTGTAAACCACACTCAGTTCCCACAGTATTGTCTCTGGGTGTAGATGGCACTCTTCATCACAAAACCATTGGAATTGGTCTGAATCATCTCATTGCTGAAGAGAGCCACATCCATCAGAATTGATGATCACATAAATTTGTTTTTGTGGTGTACAATGATCTCCTGGTTATGTTCATTTCACTAAGCATCAATTCATGTAAGTCTCTCCAGTCCTCTATGAAATCACCCTACTGGTCATGTCTTACAAAACAATAATATTCCATAGCATTCCACTCCAAAAGTTGACTTAGGAGATTATTTAACATTTGCTTAGAGAGAAAAATTAAGAATATTCAGCTGCCTATAAATCACCCATCTTTGCACCAACTCATGGAAAACCTTTTTTAATGCTACATATATAAACCTATTGGGAAGATCTTTCATATTCAATATGGACACAGCCATATTGTATTAATGGAAACATTTTAAAAGCTTCATTGAAAATGAAAAGTTAACTTGAATCATTGAAAATAATGTAGCTTTGCAAAAACAATAGAGAATGCTTTCTTACTTCATATGATCATATAAAAATCTGTTAAATATACACATTCACATCCAAATATTTCTAACTATCACACACACACACACACACACACACATATATATATATACATATATAAACATATATAATTGGAAGGATTAACATTAATGAATTTGCTGATATCAAAGCCAAGAACAATCTGTATTTTTCATCCACTTTTTTTCATGGTGCTTTGCTAAAATAACATATGAAGAGATTAATCATTACAATGACAAGCCGATCAAAAAGCATGTATTATAAAAGGCTTAATGCAACTTGCCAAGAAGTACATAAGAAGAACATTAGAAATGAAAAAGAAATTTTGATATTCATATTAATCGATAGAATGTGTATAATGAATATATACTAATAGTGTAGGTTTTTCAGAGCTGCCAGCAGATTTTGGCTTGGGAAACAAAATGCAGCTTAAAATTATCAATCAATTCTTGACAACATTCACTATTTTCCAATGCTTGTATATATCAAGTGAAGCAAAGCAAGGAACCTGTTCCCATCACAAACTCTGGTCTTCTACTCCACCAAATATTGCCCCTTAAGACTTTGAAATAATCACATAAGAGCTTTTCTAATATCACTTGAGAATGTTTGTATTACTACACTCATATGACACCACTCCCAAACTAGAAATGATTGTGCTGTAATTCCCCTATCCCTTCCCTTCCCACTTATAATTTACATATATAAACTCCACTCTCATTAATAAATGAGAAAATCTCCTCCTTAGGAAATTAAATAATTAAATTGCTTCTTATTTCCTGATACAACTATCTCTAGCCTGTTTTTTTTTTTTTGTTTGTTTGTTTTTGTTTTTGTTTTCTAGCTATTTTCAGGTTAATGACTAAATCCTGTGTGGACTAAATCTGAAATTCTGGTAACATAACATACAATATAGTGATTGACTTTTTTTTTGCTTGCCTTGGAACATGTGCAGGGCATCTTATATGATAATGATGTCTCTAAAACATGGGAGAATAACATGAAATAACATAGCAATATACTTTAGAAATTCTAAAACATAGAAATGATAGACATTGTTATTAATGTTATCATCATCATCACTATAATCATTCTTACCATCACTTTCTTCAATCAACGTCATTATTTTAGAGGATATCACACAGGACATTTATGACTGGGAAAGAACATAGTGTAATTTAAAAATTAAAAACAAACAACTTCTTGTCTTGTATTACTATTACTATTACATTCAAACATTAAAAGACTCAGGGGAAAGTCCATAGCATATTGGGCATTTTGTGGAAAATCTATGTGAAAGCACAGAATAGAATGTCATTGTTTAGGAACAATTAATCAATCCCAAAAGTACATATGAAATATTACTGTATTAATAAACATTTAAAAGTCCTATAACAGTGCAAATAATTAGTTTTTCCTCATATCTTTATAGGTAATACAACTGCTTAAATAATATTTGCTAGGTTTGAACATTTGAAGGCCTGAACAGATTAAAAATACAACCATGAATTCCTTTGTTCTGGAGTCACAATATTTAAATTTCATTGACAATACAATATTAAAAGCAAAAAGAAGTTTTTGAGGCAAGGTAGGTGAGATGAAGAAACCACAGTACAATGAGGAAATTATTTTAGCCAGATTGCTAAAGTCATCCTCATAGGAAATTACCATTGTGGCATAATTTTCACTATGTGTTAGTAGAAAAGTTCAGGACATGGAATAAGAACTGTGATGAAATCCTACCTTAGATATCTATTAGTTGTGAGACCACCAGCAAGTCATTTACCCTTTCTTTATTTGTAAAATGGTATAACAATACTTTTATTATTTAATGTTTTGAGGAAAATATTTTATAAAATCCAACATGTTTGTTTATATTTTGTTTTTCTCTTTTTTGCCTTTTTAGTCTTATTTTTCTTGAGCAACATGATAATTGTGGAAATATGTATAGAAAAATTGCACATATTTATCGTTTATTGGATTACTTGATGTCAAGGAGGATAGGGGAAGGAAGAGTGAAAACAATTTGGAACACAAGGTTTTGCAACGGTTAATAACTATATGCATGTGTTTTGACAATAAAAAAGCTTTAAAAATATAACATATTCCTATGTGTTTGTGTGTTTGTCGTAGGAACATGGTAGTAGATTGTGGGTTGCAGTTGTTGACTTTTGTTACTATTAAGTCATAAAGATGCACTTTGGCTTCATTTTCCATGAAGACCAGTGACATCACAAAGTAATGTCTTGACTTGTGCATAACTTGGATTTCAGTCAGGCAAAGTTAAATAAAATCATCAGCCTCATTATCTTTTTTCTGGAGGGACAAGACCAAAGTCAAAGATGACTCACAGTGGCTTGGAATAACATGCAAGTACTTAGTATCTTCCATCAATTTCTAAATGCTCCACAATATCTACTTCTGCCTGCTTCATCACTGTTGGAACAAATTGTTTTTGTTTGTCTAAGACACCAGGAAAAGTCTTCATAATCTTGGAGGAGACACCCTTGTAACTCACTTTTAGGTGTGAAGCCCTTAATTACCCTCAACCTGGTTTAGGTGTCTAATGAAATGGTTTTACTGAAATGTGACTTCCATGCATGCTACAGCTTCTTGAAGCTCCAGGTGAGAGTTGAATGCTAAGTAGACACCAAAGATGTATAAGCAACCCTGAAAAGGTCAGGTAAGCCATCACATCAAAGAGCTAATCCTCCGATACACTCCTACAAAATATATACAAACATTTAAGAACAAATTAGTCTGATACATTTAAATACATTCAATATGATTAATGGGATGACTTTTAGTTTACAGTAAAATGGGTAGTACAAATCTGATCCTTATTTTATGAATGAAGACACTGAATCTCAGAAAGATTAAATAGCATATAGGGTCATAGATTTAGAACTAGAAAAGAGCTTTAGTGATCATCAAACTCTATGCCTCCTATGTTATAGGTCAGGGAACTATATTAAAAAGTGGCATTTGGATACAGGTCTTTCTGAGAAAAAAAAATAGATCAAAAATTGACATAATCAAGTTCCCTATCTATTGTACTTCACTTACCCTATGGACATAATTATCCAATTCCATATCTTCAGGTGCATCTAATCTTAGGTCTAACATCATTACTATGAAACAATGCCCGAGTAATACTTTGCTGGGTCCATGATAGATAAAAAAACAATTGTTTAGTAGATCAAATTTATTATAACATAAATGATTCTTTTCTAGAAACTTTCTTAATGCTTTGTAACTAAACTCAGTATAAACTCACACATAGCATGCCAAATAAAATATCATAGAAAAAGAGTATAAGTCATTAACTGTAGAACTTTCTACCTCTGCTTTGGAAAATTAGAAAAGCAAGCCACCTTCAATACTGAAAAGAATCCAGAGAGCTGTGGAAAACAAAATTCAACAACACTGTTCCTTTAAGCTATTTTTTTCCATTTGAATGACCACTTGCTATTAACCTGTGAAAATAAATCTTATGAATAATGTAACTTTCTGCCTTTTTGAACTTCAACTGCAATGCTGAACCACCAACTGTAGATTTTTTCAAGGGAAAGGGCAGGACTTTCCATATTTATGCTAATTTATAAGATATGTGATAAAAGGATAGATGATGAGTAATTTCCAAACAAATTGATAAATACACCTTCTTTATTATACAAAATATTCAACTCTTATCATAATAAGGCATATTTTAATAAAATGAGAAAAATTTATTGATGCTGAATGTTGCACAGTTGAAATAATTTCTAATACTCAAGTAAAATCATTCTTCTTTATAGCATAAATTCCTTGAAATTAATTTTCAAGACTTTAAAGTGCATAGGAAATAAATGAATTGTATATCAGACATTTTTTACACTTCAGAGAAAAGAAATGTAACTGCATATTTAATTTTTAAAGTGTCTAATAAAATGAGTACTAGAACAAAAATATACTATATGCATAAATATGAAGTAGGAAATGAACCTGTAAATTTCTTTATGAAAGAAAACTATTTTTATTTATATGTCATTAAATACATATTAACAAGTACCAATTGAGATATATAATATTTTGGGGATATTTCCATATTTTTTAACTATGTTGAAAAATTATGAAGATGCAGGGATAGGAAAGTAGGGCTTTTATTAGCAAAACAAAATAAAGTTTGTGTTTTAAATGTCGCATTGAAAATAGTCTATGCTGGTTTATAATATTTTAATAGATTTGTATTATCAAATTAAACAGAACCATATTTGGACCAGATTCTCTGTTTTTCTCTCTTTGTCCTTCATATTACACTTTTCAGTAAATAAAAGGGCACATTGGAATTTGAGCCCTAAATTAGAAAGATTGCAATACTTAGCTGTACTTAATGGGTTACATACACTGACATATAGCATTATAAGAATTACTTTCAAACAATAGAAAAGGAACAACATGATTTTATAAGAGAAAATGTCCTGATTTTTTTAAGAGAGAGAAAAGTGATGTCTGTAAACTTTACTTCAATTCCTGGGAAAATTCTAATGTAGATCATTAAAGAAATGATTGGAAAATATCTGAGAAGAGTAGTGGTCAAAATGTGTAAGCATGATTATTGCACCCCACCTCAGTCACTCTCTCCCTCCTGCTATCTCAACCCACTCCCCAAAAAACCTTCATGCTTGTAGATTTAAAAAAGGGTACAAACATATACAATTGAAGTCATATAAAGCATATCCTAATGCAAATTGATATTTAAACTCATTATATTGGTGGATTTAAAGAGTGGTTGTTGATGATTCTATATAACTACTTCTTATTGTTACTGAAGCTAGCTTATGCAAAGATTAAATTTTAAATCCCATTAAAACCTTTACTTGTGATGAGACTAAATACTGAGGACCTTAAAAATATCCGTTAGCATGGGCCCATTATATATATTATATATATTGGAAAAAATAAGGGAGGAAAAGAGGAGGTAAAAAATAAGGAAGAGAAAAAGTAGGAAGAAGAAGAGGAAAAGGAGAAAGAGGAGAGAAGTAAAGACAGAAATAGAGAAATAGAAAGAAAGAGGAAAAGGAGAAAGAGAAGAAATTTTTTCCTTCCTTATTTTTGCTCTTAGTGTCATTCACATTCCATTTCAAATCAATCTAAAAAGGAAGGGAGGCAGTTCCTTCCTTCTGTTCATTATGTCTGATTTAAACTGCATGTAACTTGTTTATATATTATTGTTTTCAGTTTTTCTCCTCCAATAGATTGTGAGCTCCTGAAGAGCAGGTATTGTTTTTCATTTTTTTTGTTTTGCTTTACTTTGTTTTGTTTTGTTTGTTTCACATTGTAAAGTGTGGATATAATTTGAAAAGGAAACTGTAACACTATTTAAGTGTCTGGACCTTGATTAATTCAAAAAGTGGAAATTATTCCAGATTCATTGAAAGACATAAAAGAATTACATAAGAGAAATAGAAATGTTTAAGTGTTTCTTTGAGTTACCTAATTGAATACTTTGAGTATATGGTATAAAGGGCTCTTAGAAGTCAAAAGGTTTCATATAAAAAGTCTTGGAAAATGGAAATATGTTAAAGATAATTGTAATTCAAATGGCTTCTAATATTTCTTTTGAAATCCATATATTTTATCTGTTACTCAGAATGCATTTAAAAAACCACAAAGAAAGCACAACCCACATGAAGTTGTATGGTCTAAGTGGCTACAATTCTCCATGATATTTTACAAAGAGGGAAAATGTTAAAGATCAATATAGAAAACAATTCATACATGCATATGCACATAAATGTATTTTAATATTTTAAAAAGTCAAGGCTACTATCCTTTGTAGGGATATGGGAAAAGGTTCTGATTATCTAAAAGCATATTTAAAAATCTACAGCATTCTCTACCACATCCACTGTTGTTTGAAACCAGGAAATTTTGAACTATTGCTTATAGATTTGATTCAAAGGAAAGATCTTGCTTCCAACCTAGCTATTAGCCAATGGTTCAGAATTAGATCTTGTATTCATTGTGTTTATACTATGATATTCCAAGAATCTCTGATTTTATCCTCATTGTTACCTTTCACATATGCAAAGTGTAATGGTTCTTGTCTTAATGAATGATTTAATGAAGTGATTGATAGAGGACTAAAAATAATTAAAATTAAAATTATTGTTTAATGGTCAACTTTTTGGTGGTGACCTTTTCTTTAGGATAAGCTAGTCTGTAAATCATAGATAGCCACTTAATATGTCTAATGTAAACATTTTCAAGAATCCATCTACCTAATCTATCAAAAACCTAAAGTCACTTTTGCCTTTGAGACATGTGAGACATAATACTTCAGTATGTATTTGAGGGAGATGTAGATAAGTAAAGATATGTGTAAATTCAAATCATTTTAAATGTCATTCTCATAAAAATCAATCACTTAATTAAACTTGCATTAAAGCTTATAACACCAAAAGTCCATTTCATTTTATTGGAAGTTAATGCTTCATTTAACTAGAGCTTCTATACACAAAAACCTGAAGAAATCAGAGTAACGTATATTTTAGTAGCCTTGCATCATGGTCTAATTGCAAATGATCTACCCATAATATGTCTAAAATAAACATTTTAGAAAAAGGAAAATAAGCATACATTATTTAGTCACAACCATTTATTATAATTAACCATACTTTCATAAAGCCCCAAATAGAATTTCCCAGTTTCACATAGCCAAAATGGAGAAATTTCTCATGCTAGAATCCTAAATATATGACTGTGAATACTGGCTAGAGAAACTTCAGACTGTTGTTGGTCTCATAGAGTGTGTTAAAACTGTATCTTATTCTGGTGTCTTTAACCACTACCCTCCAATTCGCATATAAAGTAACAATAGCAGAAAGTGAGATTGAAAAGTCTGAACATAGAATGTACTTACACACTGTTCGGTAAAGTAAGGGCTCATAACAGTTACTGGCAAATTATCTAATTAATTACAAGAGCATAGGAGTCACTGGCAACTACTTCATAAAGTAGCTAGGGCCACATACTGAGACTGTTCTAAATTAAGAAAGCCCCATAAGACCTATGGTAATAACCCTTCACTCCCAATATCTGATCTCCATCTGTAAGCTTCAAATGAACTCCAGACCCATACTGCAAAATCAACATGTTAAACAATGAACTATCCCTAATATGATATTGATAACTTTGAAAATATATTGACATGATAATGAAATAAGACAAAGGTGGCAAGGATAAGAATTAAGCCATTGCCCACTTCCCAACTCCTGGGTCTATGGTCCCCCACTGCTCCCAAAACCTATGCTTATTATATTATAAATGATTATAAAAGTGAAATTATGTGCACCCTTCGCCATGCTGTCTGCCTCTCTCCATCTCTCATCATGTCCTCCCCTGTCCTCACATTATCTGCCTTTGCACTTTCTGTGTCATTTGTCTCTGTAAACTCTGTGACTTATTAAAGTGTTATTGAAGCTCAAATTCTTCCTGCTGCTATTTTTTTTTTTTGTTTTTTTTCCATCTGGTGAATAACCAAAGAACCTGACTTGTTTTCTATAATCCACCATGTGGTTCCTTGTGGTCTGCATTCCTTAACTACAACTCATATTAGATCTAAACCCAGAAATACCAGAAAAGATATTAAATATGTTCATACTGTGTACAAGCATGACACTTTGTATTCATTGCAGAAAGCAAGTGTAAAGAGATGAATTTCATGCCTCTTTTGGGGAGTAACTTTCCCCATTAGTGAGCAGCAATAAATTAATTAGTTAATAATTATTTATAAATCAATAATTATTAAAATGCTGTTTTCCTTTGATGTTTTCTGGATTATCTATTTTTCATTCAAGGTGCGTATTTTTCTCTTTATTGCTTATGGGCAAGATCCTAAGTTCCTTTACTGTTTTGATTCCTGGATTGCTGCTGCCTTTGCAGAGATTCAGATTTACCACTGTCATGACAGCTTAAGGATTGCTCTTTATTTTATACTTTCCCCATTTATGCTGCATTGACATGAATTCATGTATTTTATCTTCCCAAGTATATGAAAAATGCATATTAGGTAACAAAGGTGGAAGGACACTATTAATTCTGCATCACACAGCCTTGGAAGAGTCATTAGTGTGAAATTAAAATGGATATCCATATGGACAACATAATTGTTGAAATTAGGTATAATAGAGAACTTCATTTAACTCTGAAATACTTCGCATGTCTTTGCATTACAATTAATTCTTCCCAAGGCAACTGTGGAGAGTAGTTCTAGAACTACTGGAAAGTCTCTTCTAGAACAGAGAGGTTCTTAATACTTTTGTTGTTGTTACTTATGTTTGTTTGTTTTAGTATCATGTAACCATTTGTCAGTCAAATGAAGCCCATAGAATCTTTCTAACAATAATGTTTTTTGTTTGTTTTCTTTTTTCATTAAATAAAATTTAAAGAATTACAAATGAAAAAAAATCGATGATATTAAAATAATGTTATCTATGAATAGTTGGCTGGATGGATCAATAGATATAAGTAAGAATTCCCAGTCTACAGTCATTCAAAAACTAACATCTTTTTCTTTTAATGTTTCATGAGATAAATGAAATCGCTTCATGTTGGGCACTTTTAAAAAATGTATTTTTGTACTAGAGCCACCTAGCAATTTGCCTAGATAATCTTGAGGGGGAGGAAATACTGTTTTCTCAGGCTGAGCAGGGATATTCTTCAGACCCTTTGCTCCAGGTATAAAACCAGTAATATCTCCAAAATTTTCTAGCAGAACTTGTTATTAAAACTAAAACAAAACAAAACAAAACAAAAAAAAAAACTACCATGGGGCATATAGTTCAACAAGTGAAAGGCCTAATCATCATAAAGTCTTTAATAAGAGAGGCTGAAGTAATTATTTTAACATTCTAAATATTATGCTAAATCAATAGTGAATTATCTTGCCAAATCCTCTTCACCTTCGGCTTCTCTGAATTAATGAAAATCTGTATGAAGACTAGACCAAGAGCTTTCCTTTACTCAAAATAGATGGCAATTTTTCAAGATCAAACTACCTGAAATTAAACCAGGAGCTTAACTCTGCCACCTAACTTCTTATTAAAATTTTAAGAATCAAGTATACACAGGGTATTCTGCTAGTTAATATAAAGAGGAATAAAAGTGATTAAAACATCTAAATCTTTTGATACAGAGATCTCATTGCTAAGAATAAATCTTGAGGAATCCAATGATAAAAGGAAAGGTTAGATGGATAAATAGCTAGATGGACATGAGATATATAAAGGATAGGGATATATATGTGTGAGTGTTTTTAGAGCAGCACTTTAATAGTGGTAAAGTAAATTAAAATAGGGAGTACTTAAAAAGTTATGGAACATGAATATCATGAAATATTATGTTACTGAATATTATGAAGTGAATGTGATTAATATGGGGAAGATATATGAAGAGATGCTTTATACAGTGACTACTACAATGTAAACAAGAAGAATGACTTTAAAAATTTAACTTGAATGCTGTGAAATTATATTGACCAATTACTTTCACCTACAAATATATTCTTCTATATCACATCTAATCAAGCATAAGGGAATATATATAGAATAATAAATATAATGACAAACTTCATATATGTCCTTTTCCCCACATTCATCCTATTTTAAAAAAATCCTTAGGTATGAGAGAGAGAGAGAGGAAGAATGTATTAATGAAAGTACATGATGTAAACCAAAATATTTTCTTTTAAAAGATGTATAAGAATAGGATGCTTGAACATGAAGAAATTCTCATTTCCTTTGGTTTGCAAGGTCAAACTGTTTGGATTAGGCTTAAAGTACTAAAGAATATTGACTGGGTGAAATTTAAAGCAACAGATGATTCTATGATGTCATCTTTATGTAAACATTTGATAGTGCTTCATTCTCAAAAAGTAAAGTAAGAGGCAATTAAAGTGAAAGGAGTGTATTCCTACAAGATCATCTTGCCTGAATATAATTAAAAAGGGGATCTATAACAGACATATATTATTGGTGGAGTTGTGAACTGTTCTAACCATTTTGGGGAACTATTTGGAACTATGCCCAAAGAGCTATCAAACTGTGCAGACACTTTGATCCAGCAATGTCTGTACTGGATCTGTAATTCCAAAGAGATCATTAAAAAGGAAAAAAGGAACCACATGGGCAAAAATATTTGTAGCAGACCTTTTTGTAGTGGCGTAGAACTGGAAATTGAGCAATTGCTCATTAACTGGGAAATGGGTAAATAAGTCATGGTATATGAATTTAATGGAATATTATTGTCACATAAGAAATAATGAGCAGGTCAATTGCAGAAAAGCCTGAAAAGACTTACATGAACTAATACTAAGTAATGTGAGAACTAAGAGAACATTGTACATAGTAACAACAAGATTGTGTATTGATAAACTGTGATGAACATGGCTCATTTCAGTAATGAGGTGATTCAAGGTGATTCTCATAGACATGTGATGGAAAGAGCAATTTGCTCTGTCCAGAGAGAACTGTGGAGGCTGAATATGGATCAACACTGTGGTGTTGTTGCTGTTATTTGTTTGCTTTTTTAATTCTTGTGTTTCTTTGTGAATTGATTTTTCTTGCACAGCATGACAAATATGGAAATATTTTTAGAATGACTGAAAATGTTTGACAAATATTGGATTGCTTGTTGTCTAGGGGAAGAGCAAGGGGAAGGAGGGAGAAAAATTTGAAAAAAAACAAGGCTTTGCAATGGTGAATATTGATAACTATATTTGCATGTATTTGGAAAAATAAAAGACTTTTGATTAAAAAAGAAGAGATTCCACATAGAAAATTGGGCCAAAAAATGACAAAAACAAGATAATCACAGTAAAAATAACAATATTAGTAATGATCAGAAAGAGGACTATGATGATTATGATGACTTATTCAAATTCCATTGTATCTGAACTTCATTGAAAAAGATGAAAATATGTTAAAGATGAAAATGGAAAAGAGGAAATGGTAAAAAGAATTGTGTTGTTGTCCCAAGTATAAATATCTCTAAACTATGTGGAATAATTTCAAAATATAAAGACCTGGGTAAAATAAATAAGGACTCAGATAGAAATAGTTCAAGGTACATGCCATTTCTCATTGGAAAAGGACCTAGCACTAGCACCTTTTAAAAGTTTAATTAACAAAATGAAGCATTTTTCAAGTTATTATTTGAAATTTGTTTCAAAGAGTACCTGTGTCTTGCCTTGTGCTTGACTTGGATTTAAGTGAAGCAGAGTTGTACAAAATTATCTTACTCTCTCTTCCAGATTCATCAAAATCCAGTGGTAGGACAAATGTTAATAGAACTACAATGACCCAGAATATAGTAGATGACTTTGATATTTTTGATATTCAACAAAGCTCCAACTCATCCATAGTGTTTATTGCTACTACCTTCCTGGCTGTTGTAACAAATTGCTCTCATCTGACTTTTCCAGCTGGAGATGTCTTCATATTCATGGGGTGGATAACACCATTCCCAACTCACTGACTAGTGTGAGATGTGTCAATTATCATTAAACTGCTTTAACACTTCTGCTGAGACAGTTCTTCTGAGATATAACCACTACATATGCTATAGTTTCTTAGAATTGCATGTGACATTTGTGTGCATATGGTCACCAAAGGTGGATAAATAAAGATGTTAGCCCTTACATCTCAGACATTGGTACTCCCTGAACACTGCATTATACCCTTCTTGAGTCTTAAACTGTTAGCAGATGAAGGTTTACTTCATCCTAACACAACAATGTTATGAAACAAGAATGCAGGGATATTTACCTTTTTCTTTACGTGGAAGCAGGTCTCCAGGATAGGTTAAATTTTTCAAGTGGGCTTTAGAAATTCACATAATGAAAGGGACATATTATCCTTGGGGAGAATGTTTTATGCCCTTAGGTCACCAGAAAATTGACTCAAGGGAACAAGATATTAATCAAGATTCAGGGATAGCTCTGCTGTGTCTTTTTTTTTTTTGGTAGAAAAAATAATCCTTACTGTAAGGGAATAAGTTAACCCAAGCCCTATTATATGATTAATGTCCTGTCTACTACACTAAGTGTGATGCTGATTCTTTGTGTATGCAGAATGTAAATTTATATATTAACATTTTCGTTCCATTATGAAACAATCGTTACTTAGCCATTAATCCTTAAATCAATAAAAATAAAAAATATAATAGAAAGATCAACAGCCATATCAAGCTGATTTCTGTCTGAAACTTTCAGGAAAGATGGGAATAAAATAACAGTGATAATGATAACAATGACATCAGTGACAGAGATGATGATGACAATGATGATGATGATGATAATGATGTTTTAAAACTCTAGTATGGAATTCAGTTAAAAGGATTATAGAACTAGATCTGGAGGGATAACTATCTTATTTTACAGTTCACAGCAATTAAGGGATTCACTCATAATCATAAAAGTAGAAGTAAAGCAAGTAAGTGGATTTGAAAACTAGATTCCCTGATTTCCAATTCCACTTCTTTCCACAATACCACATTTCCTTTTAGATAGGAATCCAAATTACCTAGGGATAGAAGCATTTTTCATTTCTGTCTCTATATTCCTATTAACTAATGGGGTGTTATATACATGGCAGATAATTCTGGGTTCTTTCTAGGTTGAATAGCAAACATTTAATATATTTGTCAAATTTAAGCTTATAAGAAAGATCCTTGTATACTCTACATTTACATTGTTTTTCTTTATCCAAAAAAGTTAAATTTTGTTCTCTATCCAAATAATGTTAAATTAAAATTTTGATATACTTGTTATGTGTAGTTGATTTTAATATGCTTATTAACTTCACATAATTCTAACCTATTCAGTAATTTCTGACTAATCATAAATTACCTTTTCATTGTCAGCGACTAATCTCCGCTGCCTCTGTGTAACTCCAACATGTAAGTAAAGGAAATGAAATTCTTGCCTTAAATAAAATTTTGACTCTAACTAGGGATAATTATATTAAAAATATTTTATTGAAAGAAAATAAAATAATCCAGTAAAATTTATCAATGAAATTGTTTCAAATAACATATGACAAAAGGTTACTACACCCTTGGACAAAGAAATACTATGATATTAGATAGATAGATATATAGATAGATAGATAGATGCATATATATATATATATATATATATATATGTATATATAAAATGAAACAACCATAGTAATTATTTCTGTTTTGGCCAGAACCATGTCTTCCTCTCCCAGATTGATTTCTTTTGACTAGGTAAAAAAGATCATTCTATGCTTTATTTATTACTTAGCCTGAGCCTTGAGAATAACCTTAGCTTAAAAACACAAAGATTTCTCAGAGCATCTAAAGTCATCTTTAGTTGTCCTGATCTGTATCTTACCACTGGACCAGGTGGTTCTTGTGGGCAGAGGGAGGCTGGTGACTTTGCACAGCCCTCCCTGACTTAAAATAAATTCATTGAAAGTCATAGCATAACTTTACTCGTATCATATTTTTCCTTAGTAAGGAAAGAAAAATAACAATAGCACAGAAAATAGGTACAGGGGAAATTATTGTTTATCTATTTTAAGCATTTTGCTGCTCATACTTTATATATATATATATATATATATATATATATATATATATACATATATATTAATAAGGAATAACCTTTTACAGAAACAACTGAATAGATTAAAATATTTCCCTCTTCAATTTTTATATTTTTTATTTTACTTTGCAATCATTTAATAATGATGACTGAACTTCTTTTCATAGTGTGATCTCTTAGAAACACTACTTCAGCCATCTAAATAATTTTTGTTGATTTTTATGACTTGTTACAAGGTACAAAAATATTTTTTCATAATTTTAGATTGATAAGATGATGATAGTAGTCAGTTGTTTTCACTACATTTTTCCACCTTGTCTCTCATTATTCTTTCAGTGAATTCTGACACCTGATAAATGCAAAACAACTTCCAAAGCACTTAGCCATGCAAATAACAGTGCTAAAAGCATTATTAGCATTTTTGAAAACCAGAACCCCATTCAGTTACGACTTCAAGACAAAAACAACATCAACCCCATCATCAGTATTCAACTGTTCCTAAATGACAACTTATAAAAAAATCCATTTGATTCTAGAAACTAATGTGTATGCAAAAGCCATTTTTGTGTATAACAGAGAGTCAAGAGGCAAGGACTGCAAAGAAAAATAAATTTATGTTCAAAAATCATTAGAGAAACAACTTTTTTTATAGAATCAGAAAAAGTTGGGCTTTGACACATATAACCACTTGCCTAGGTGCCATTTAATTCAGTAACCCTTAGAATTTTACTCCATACTGCATTTTCTTGGCATGTCTTCAGTATTTGTGAATGTTACTAGATAGTTTACCTGCTCTATAAATTAAAAAGAACATTGTATTTTGTGATCTTCCTTGAAGGAAAGTATAAGGTAGATAAGATAGGAGTAAAGAGTTTGAAATTTGAAATCAAGAGCAATACATAAGAGATAGTTCAGAAACTGTTCATTAAATAAAGATTCCCATTTCAGTTTATGTTGGACACAAGATAAAAAGCAAGGGTAAAATTCTTTCAATTCTTGACTAACTTAAATGATAAATCAAGATGAGAGAGGAGAAAAAAAGCTTTAAAAATACTTTAAATTATTCATTTAAAAATTTTAACATTCACTTTGAGAAAGGTACAAATGTCATCATTAACAAATTTTGGGATGATAAATAGGTGTACATGACCATTAAAATGATGAATGAAAAATAGAGTTCTAAAAATATTTTGACATGCCAGAATTATGTATTAAACATAATAAAACAAAAATTTAGTGAAATAAGTATACTGAACAACAAAAAAGATGGACTAAAAAGATGGATATGATATGTGTGATACAGACTCTCAAAAATTTCCTCAGAGTAATACAATTTTTAAAAATTCTCAGATAAAATATGCCATTATTTGCAATAGACAAACATTAGAAGCTTTCCTAATAAACACAGAAGAGGAGGAATCATCTTTTACTATTATTTGATATAATTCTAAAAAGAATTACTAATAACATAAGTAAATGAAATTAGATTTATAAGAATAAGGAAAGAGTGGAAAATATGAACCATTTTTTTGCTTGTGAGATGATTACTAAGTTATAAAATCCTAAGGGATAAGAAAAAAAGTTAATTTTGACAATAGCATCACTAAATTTGTACACTAAAAAAGACATTCGCAAAAATATATAGCTTTTATGATGTAATAACAAAATTTGGTTTGTAAAAAGCAAATTCACCCCAAAATAACTAAAAAATGCAAAAATATATCTGAATGAATATACCAAATTATACTAAAAGCATTTAGATATAAAATAACAAAACTTTCCTAAAAGAAATTAAAAAAAAAACATATATCTGGAAAACTATTCATGTTCATAGATGCGACATCAGGAGACAGTAATTTTTTAAAATGCTACCAAAATTGCTTTATAGATTCATTACTATTCCAATCCAACTTCTAAAGGGTTACCACATAGATCAATAGAAAAGGAAATATAAAATATTTTTGCGGCCCAAAAGATAGAATGTAAAAAAAAAAAAAAAGATCATGGGGAAAAAAGATATAAATGAAAGAGAAATAGAACTTTCAAGAATCAAACTATATCACAATTCATGAATAATGATAACATAGGGGGTGGAACCAAGATGGCAGAGCATAGACACGAATCTCTGTGACCTCCCCTGACCTTCTCTCAAACCAATAGCTGATTTAAGCCTCTAAACTGGTTCTGGAGTCAAAGCTCCCTCAAATATTTGGAGTGCAACACATTCTCAGAAGAAGTTACCTTGGAAGAGCTTCAGAACAGGTCTGTTTCAGTTGGGCAGGGGGTGAGTTTGCCAAGCTCAGACTGCAGCTCCAGGAGACAGAGCAGGAAGTCAGGCATCGGAAAGTGGCAGTTTCTAAGCACCTGGGAAGTTTCTGTGAGCTTCTTGGGCCAATCTGCCCTGCTTGCAAGCAAGTGCTTTGGCAGATCTGTCTTTAGTAAAAGGTAGATTATAAACCACTGAGACCCCCAGACTTAGCCCAGAATGCCCAGCACAGGAAGTCAATCAAACTGCCCCAGAAAAATTAAAGCACCTGTCACTACTTTGCTTTGAACAGACCTTATTTTTTTTGAAAAATAAATAAAAAAAAACAAAAAAGAACTCTTACCATAGGCAGCTTTTATGGAGAGCAAGAAGAAAAGACCTCAGATCCTTAGGTTCATAAAGGTAAAGCAACTCCAGAGAAAGCCACAAAGGCAGACATGAGCTGGTCCCCATTTCACAAGGCTTTCTTAGAAGATTAGATAAAAAATCTCAAAAGCTAATTATTAGAAAAATGGGCAAATGAAATAAGATAATTGCAAGAAGGAATGGAAAAAAACATATATTGTCCTACAAAAGAGATATGAAAAAGAAACCAATTCACTGAAAAAGTAAATTGGTGAATTAGAAAAAAATACTGCAATAAACAAAAAATTAAATTGGCCATTTACAAAAACAACTAAAAAAAGAAACTGAAGAAAATAATACATTAAAAATTAAAATTGAACAAATAGAAGTGAATGAATCAGTAAGACTTCAAGAATCAGTCAAACAAAAAAAACAAAAAAAATGAAAAAATTGAAGAAAATATGAAATATCTCCTAGAAAAAAAACAACTGACCTGTAAAATAGATCAAGGAGAGACAATCTAAGGATTATTGGATTTCTTGAAAGCCAGGATGAAAAAAAGAACATAGATATTATCTTACAGGAAATCATGAAAGAAAAATGTCCCATTATTTTGGAATCAGAAGATAAAATCCCCATTGAAAGAATTCACCAATAACCTTCTGAAAGAGACCAATAACCTTCTGAAATTAAATCCCCAAGGAATATTATGGCTAAATTTCAGAAATATTGCACCAAGGAAAAAATATTACAATCAGCTAGAGAGAAACAATTCAAATACTGAGGAACTATAATTAGAATCCACCAGGATCTGTCAGCTTCCACATTAAAAAATTAAAGGGCCTGGAATCAGATATTCCAAAAGGCAAAGGAACTTGGTTTACAGCCAAGAATAAGCTATCTAGCTAAAATGAGCATTATCTTCCAGGGAAGAAGATGGATATTAAATGATATAGGTGAATTTCACCTGTTTCTAACGAAAAGCCCAGATCTGAACAAAAAATTTTGACCTCCAAACACAGCACTCAAGAGAAGCATAAAAAGGTAAAAACAAAACATCTCTGGAGAACTATATTTCTACTATGGGTATGTTTAAAGAATGGGGATATAATTTGATTTTACTATATATGGAGAATGACCATAATGAGACGACATACGAAAATTTGTGGGATTCGGCCAAAACGGTTATAAGAGGTAATTGTATATCTCTAGATGCTTACTTGAATAAAATAGAGAAATAATAGAAGAACAATTAATTGGGCTTACAATTAAAAAAGCTAGAAAAAGAACAAATTAAAAACCCTCAATTAAATACAAAATTGGAAATTCTGAAAATAAAAGGGGAGATTAATCAAATTAAAATTAAGAAAACTATTAAATTAATAAGTAAAATGAAGAATTGGTTTTATCAAAAAGCCAACAAAATAGATAAGCCTTTGGTTAATTTGATTAGAAAAAGGAAAGAGGAAACTCAGATTGTTTCCACCAATGAAGAGGAAATTAAAGCAATAATTACGAGGTACTTTGCCCAACTTTATGCCAATAAATTAGATAATCTATTTTCTTTCTTTTTTTTCTTATCTGCATTAGCTTTGTTTGTACAAACCTTTTTAACTTAATATAGTCAAAAGTATTTATCTGGTGTTCAATTAAAAGTTCCAGTCCTTCTTTAGACGCAAATTTATTGCTTCTCCACAGATCTGACAGGT
>JAJPUD010006226.1:43457-61277 GCA_023553655.1 Myrmecobius fasciatus
ATAAATCCACATAAATCATCAGCATTTTTATATATTGCCAATAATGTACAGCATCAAATGATACAAAAAGAAATTCCATTCAAAATAACTGTCAATAGTATAAAATATTTGCAAATCTTTGTGCCAAGGGAAATTCAGGAAATATATGAACAAAACTACAAAACACTTTACACATTAAACAAGTCAGATCTAATAAGTTGGAAAAAATATCAAGTGCTCATGGGTAGGCTGAGTGAATATAATAAAAATGACAATACTACCCAAACTAATTTACATATTTAGTGCCATACCAATCAAACTCCCAAGAAATTATTATACAGTTCTAGGAAAAATAGTAGCAAAGTTCATCTGGAAGAACAAAAGGTCAAGAATTTCAAGGGAATTAATGAAAAAAAAAAGGCTGATGAAAATGGCCTTGCTGTACCAGATCTAAAACTATATTATAAAGCAGCGGTCATCAAAAGCATTTGGTACTGGTTAAGAAATAGAATAGTTGATCGGGGAATAGGAAAGGATCACAGGACAAAATAGGCAAAAACTATAAAAATCTAGTGTTTACTAAGCCCAAAGACCCCAGCTTCTTGGTTTAGCACTCACTATTTGACAAAAACTGCTGAGAAAATTGGAAACTAGTATGGAAGAAATTAAGACTTGAACCACACCTAACACCACATACCAAGATAAGATCTAAATGGGTTGATGATTTAGTCATAAAGATTGAAAATAAAAGCAAATCAGAGGGACATAGAATAGTTTACTTCTCAGATCTGTGGAGAAGGAAGGAATTTGTGTCCAAAGAAGAAATGGAACTCTTAATTGAACACCAGATAGATAATTTTGATTATATTAAGTTAAAAAGTTTTTGTACAAACAAAACTAATGCAGACAAGATTAGGAGTGAAGCAAT
The DNA here is from genome assembly GCA_023553655.1 of Myrmecobius fasciatus. Taxonomy (NCBI): domain Eukaryota; kingdom Metazoa; phylum Chordata; class Mammalia; order Dasyuromorphia; family Myrmecobiidae; genus Myrmecobius; species Myrmecobius fasciatus. Next base: position 44,365 of record JAJPUD010006226.1, read on the forward strand.
AAATTGGGAAATCATCTTTACATTTAAGGGTTCTGATGAAGGCCTCATTTCTAAAATATATAGAGAATTGTCTTATATTTCTAAGAATTTAAGCCACTCTCCAATTGATAAGTTGATAAATATGAACAGACAATTTTCAGATCATAAAATTAAAACTATTTCTAGTCATATGAAAAGCTGATCTAAATCACTACTGATCAGAGAAATGCAAATTAAGACAACTCTAGATATCACTACACACCTCTCATATTGGCTAAGATGACAGGAAAAGATAATGACAAATGTTGGAGGGGATGTGGAAAAACTGGGACACTGATACATTATTGGTGGAACTGTGAACGGATCCAAACCCTCTGGAGAGCAATTTGGAGCTATGCTCAAAAAGTTATCAAACTGTGCATACCTTTTGAACTAGAAGTGTTTCTATTGGGCCTACATCCCAAAAGGAAGGAAAGAGACCCACATGTGAAAAATGTTTGTGACAGCCCTTTTTGTAGTGGCTAGAAACTGGAAACTGAATGGATGCCCATCAATTGGAGAATGGCTGAATAAATTATGGTATATGAATGTCTTGGAATATTATTGTCCTGTCAAAAATGACCAGCAGGATTATTTCAGAGAGGCCTGTAAAAGATTTACATGAACTGCTGCTAAGTGAAATGAGTCGAACCAGGAGATCATTATACATGGCAACAATAATATTATATGATTATCAATTCTCATGGACATGGTTCTCTTCAACAATGAGATTTTACAAACCAGTTCCACATCTACAATGATGAAGAAAACCATATATACCAGAGAGTAGCCTGTGGGATCTGATTGTGGACCCCAACATATCATCTCAGTTGATGTTTGCTTGCATTATGTTTTCCTTCTCAGGGTATTTTTTTATCCTTTCTTCTTGTACATCTGATTTTTCTGGTACAGTGAGATAACTGTATAAATAGATTTACATATATTTGATTTGTCAGGTATTTTAACAAAATTAACTTGTATTAGACTTCCTGCCATCTAGGGGAGGGGATGGGGGGAAAAAGAAAAAAAATTGTAAAAGAAAGCTTTGCCAGGTTCATTATTGAAAAATTATCCATGCATATGTTTTGCAAATAAAAAGTTTTAATAAAAAATCTATTGTTTCAAAAAAAAGAAAAAGGAAAGGAAAAAAATAATGTTAAAATAAAAATAAATACATTTTGGTATTGGATGAAAAATTTTAAAATATGTTAATCTTACAGATTAGATAAAGAAAAAATACAAATAAAAAGAATAATAATGTCAATTAAACTATCAATTTTTCATAAACAACAAAACATCAGTTACTGAAGTAAAAGCTCAATTTTTGAAAAGAAATGCTGGGAAACCTTGGAAGCATTTGGATAGACAAAAATTCAAAAGTAATATGATTTGCCATAGTCTTTATTACGTTCAAAATCCAAATACACCATAAATATTATAATCTTATCATTGAAAATAGAATAAAAGTGGAATATATACCATTCCTAATTATAGGTAGAAGGAAAATTCTTAAAAGAAGTTACTATAACAGACAAAAATAGATAAAATATTTTTTAATTCTTTTTGGTTTGTGTGTGTAAAGAAACCTACAACCTGTAAGATAGAACAAGAAGTAAGATAGGAAAATAATTTCTCTATCAAAGGACATGAACAAATTTGCTCATGAGAAAAATTGTATGCTGTTATCAAACATACGAAGCAATATAGAAAATCACTAAAATCAAGAAAAATTAAGATTTAAAAAAGATAAAATTTAACCTCAAACCCTACAAAATGGATATATAATTTTTAAATTGAGACTAGTAAAAGTTATGCGTTGTAGAAACAAGGACACAATTATAACTAGTGCTGGTGCCATGATTTAGTCCAAATATATTGGAATGGAATTTCACAAGAGATTCCACTACTAGGATACATGCCCCAAACATATTAATGACTTTTTTAAAAAAAGTTCTTTTGGCAATAACAAAGAATATGAAAATGTAACTACACATCACCTGATGAAAAATGAAAAGAATTATTATACATGAATTTAATAGAATTTTAATATTTTAAAGAAATTATGAGGTTAATGAATAAAAATAAACATTCAATGACATATTTGAATGGATGCAAAGTAAAATAACTAGCACCAGAAAACAATATATGCAATAATCATAACAACAAAAATAATAATCTCAACAAAACTGAATGCTATAAAATTAGAATTAATAAGTTTGTCCCTTAAAATTAATAGGATAATATAACTGAACATGCATCTTTTCCAAGAAATGAACTACGGTTATTGAGCATTGCATATAATATCAGATACCTTGCTATATTCGTTATTTTTGTGGAGCAATTTTTTCCATTTTTTATTGTTTTCAGACCATTTAAAAAAAATCTTTCCAATGAAATTGAAAATCACTTAAAATTACTTATTTTTTTATCATACATCCCCCCCTTTTTTCAACTTCTATATTGATCTTTCATCTAAAAGGGGATAAAAGTTCAGAAATCTTCTCCATTGCCTTTATTCTTGGCAATTTACACATCCAAAGAGACCCAAAGGTGTACTTATGTTAGAAAAGTTAATCCTCAAGAAAACCATCAGATGCTCAGTCTTTTTCATGCTCCAAAGACTCACCTGTATCTTACTATCACAATCTATCTTCCTAAATTTCACAGAAGCTAGCATATTAAATTCCTGATTCTATTATGCATATTTTTAAATGTAAATAGCCTTGGCAAATCCACCCATAATAATCATTTCTATGGCAACACACCTGCCAAGTTTCAACATTGCTGCTATACATTACTCCAATGCTGAATAATCAAATCGATTAAGTTACCAAGTTACTCTTGTTCCTTCTCATTTTGCCAATGAAATTGAAATTATCTATCTCTTTTCCAGGATTGACTAGTGCTAGGAATTATAAGCATTTATTTGAATTTTAGTGTTTTTATTTTGCATTATTTTTGCAAAATATATAATTTTATTGATCCTTTTTCACTTTCTTTGATATGATTTTTTTTCTTTTTTGGATGATTTTTTATATGTCACTTTTTATATGTACTTAACCATTCTCCAATCAATAAAGGTACACTTGATTTCCACTTTTTTTTTGCTTTTTTGTGAGGTTTTTTGTTATGATTGTTGTTTTTCTACAAGGATAAATTAGGTTTTTATAAATATTTTGATATATATGAAGCTTTTCTTCTGCCTCTGACCCATTTGCTAACATTGTATTTCTATATTTATATTCCTGCATGCCCCGAAATACTATCGACAATTTTGTCATGTTTGTCTTTTTCCTAAATATTAGTTAAATTTCATAATCATTTATTTTGTTATTTGGACAACTTTATGCTTGTTGCGATATCAGAGACTGGCTTTTGATTTTGAAAATTATTTATCACTTCCCTATGAAGGACTGGCACTTGATTTTATGCTTGTGTTAAATCTATATTAGATAAATTAATATTGTTACATTGGGAAAAAGTAGCTTAAGTAACAGTTTAAAAATAAGTCCTTTATGGATTTTTTACATTAAAAGCAAGCTATAATGATTATATTTGTGCAAAAACTTTATTTTAGCTTGTTTAATTAAATATGTCTATTTTATCTTTTATAAATTCTATCATCTATTTAGTTGTGTTCCCTGCCTCTTCTCATAGCTATGAAAAGCATTTATATTCAGTATCCAATATTTTTCATATCATGTCATACACACCTTTTGTGTGTGCAGGTGTGTATGCAAGTATGTATCAATATATAAGCACACACACATATATACATGTATATGTTACATAGTCATTATATTATAATAAGAAAGATAACTTTACAATTATCTTCTTTGATACTCATAACAACTCTTGGAAACAGAAGCTATTATTCACATTTTATGCATAAAGAAACTGAAGCAGAGGTAAGATAACTTATTCAGTGACACAAACTCATAAATATCTGAGGTGGGATTTGAAATAATTTAGGCCTGACTTCACATCTAGCAATCTATTTAATTTGCTTACTACCTGCATATAACACACAAAATGATGGTGTGTTACAATTTTCTTTCAAAAAATATAGCACAGATTGATAACCAAGAGATGTAGCCATAACTCATTTATAATCTTGTAAATGTAATAAAGTTTCTAGTGGATATAATTTACTTATTTATGGAATTAATATTGTCATTTATCTTACATTTCATAATATAATTTACCTAAGGATATAGGCACATAATAGGCAATAATTATATTTTATCCTCATTGATAAATTAAATATTCAATTTGTCAAAAAAAAAAGGGAAAGACAAAATTTAATTTAGTGATTTGTATAACAGAATTATCTTAAATTCTATTTCTCTGGATTTTGGAAAAAGAGAACATGAAAATACTGGTGTCATTAGTTTCAAAAAATATGTGTTTTTCACAGTATAAATAATAATTGTCAAATGTTAATTTAAATGACAGAAAGTATATAGTGTTAATTCTTTTTTTAAGTAGGCACAAAATGGGAAAAATAACAACTAATACTGACATTGGTTAATTGATTTTGTTAATATTCATTATTAGGTTTACAAGTAGAATTCTAATTGAATTTGAAAACTGAAAATGAAACATATGCATGTATTTTCTGAAACATATTTTAAAACAATGCTGTAAAAGTTGTTCTGTGATGGTGGGGGGAAGCTGTGAATTTTTCCATCATAACATTTTGGAACATTATTAATAAAATATTTCAAATTTAAGAGCATAAAATTTAATATCATAAAAATACAAAGCAAAAAGAATTACATAGATATTTCAAATACGGTCATTGACAACGTTACTGTGGAAATCTGGATGAATTACATTCATAGCTATCAAATCAAATAGTCAGGTCAAACTCATTGAGATGCCTAATTAAAGAATTTTGCATACAGAGGATAAGACAGACTATTGCTTTTGAAATTACTTAGTGAAAGAAAGTAAAATTAGCAACTCTGAAATAAATTCAATATTAGGGAATATTTTAATGTATCTCATTGACAGATAACTCTTCTCTAGCAATTATCACTTGAATGACTTCAACTGACTGTTCCCTTTTAAGCATCATTCCCCGTCAATATACTTTTAAGAAATTACATCTTTTGATAAAGTACTCAATAAAGGGATCTACATATTTTAATTCATATTCCATCTCCACTAAAATATTTTTTTAAGTTGCATGAAGAGATCTTAAAGGAAGGAAAGCTACTTTATGTGCAAAATGTTTGTACCAGTCCTTTTTTAGTGGCAAGAAACTGGAAACAGAATGGATGCCCATCAGTTGGAGAATGGCTGAATAAATTATGGTATATGAATATTATGGAATATTATTTTTCTGTAAGAAATGATCAGCAGGATAATTTCAGAGAGACCTGGAGTGACTTAAAAGAACTGATGCTAAGTGAAATGATCAGAAGGAGGAGATCATTATACATGGCAACAAGACTATACGATGCTCAATTCTGATGGATGGAGCACTCCTCAACAAAGCAATAATTCAAAGCAATTCCAATTGTTCAGTGATGGAGAGCCATCTACACCCAGAGAGAGGACTGTGGGAATTGAGTTTGGACCACAACATAGAATTCTCACACTCTCTGTTGTTTGCTAGCATTTTGTTTTCTTTATCATTTTCTTCCTTCTTGATCTGATTTTTCTTGTGCAGCAAGATATAACTATGTATACATATGTTGGATTTTTATATATATATGTATATATATATATATATATATATGTATATATATTTTAACATATTTAACATGCATTGGATTACTTGCCATCTAGATGAGGTGGTGGCAAGAAAGAAGGGATAAATTGGAACAGAAGACTTTGCAAGGGTCACTGTTGAAAAATTACCCATTCATATGTTTTGTAAATAAAACACTTTAATAAAAAAGTAAAAATAAAAATAAGTTTCAGGGAAGTGAAAAAAGTGTTCATCTAGATTGAGGCAGAGTTTGGGAAAGTCAGTGAAGGGATGCTAATTACAGCAAATCAGCAACTGAGTCACTCAGTCCTATCTCAAACCAGTCCCCATTCTCAGCTATAAAAGCAAATTCTGGGAAAACATGTTCTTTCCTGGAAATAGCAAATAAATTTAACCCCTACAAACATAAGGAGACACTGTGTTCAAAGGCAAGGTTCAGAGCTGCACAAGAAGCTTGGGATTGTACCCCCTTTGCCACAGGAACAGAGTTTGATCATAAAAAAGAAAAAAGTAGCAAAAAAAGGAAAGAAAGTGAGCAAGAAACCAAAAAGAACTTGACTATAGAAAGCCACTATGGTGACAAGGAAAATCAAAACACCAAAAAAGATGATGACAAACTATCTACAGAGGAAATCTCAGAGTGATATGAATTATTCTCAAGCCTAAAATAGTTTCTTGGACGTGCTCATGAAATACTGTAAAAGGCATATAAGACAGGTAGAAGAAAAAATGAGAAAAAAATGAGAGGTATGCAAGAGAGAGTCAACAGCTCGGAAAAAACAATTCCTTAAAAAAAAAAAAAACAATAAAGCAAAGAAAAACAAAATGCACTGAATGAAACAAGACCTTCAAAAGTAGAATAAATCAATTGGAAAAAGAGATATAAAAGCTGAGAAGAAAATCATACATTAAAAACTAGAATGGGGCAAATTGAAATTAATGATTCTAGAAGATATGAAGAATCAGTAAAACAAACTAAAAAGAATGAAAAATGGAAGAAAAGATAAAATACTTCACTGAAAAAAAACATATGATCTACAAAATAGATACAGAAGAGACAATTTTAAATTTTTTTGTCTAAAAATTACTGGTCTACATGAAGGCCATGACCAACAAAGAGACTGGATAGCATTCTTCAAGAGATCATGAAAGAAAACTGCCCTGATCTGATATTCTACAAATATATGGGGAAATTCTCATTGAAAGAATCCACTGATTGCCTTCAAAAATAAATTACACAACAAAAATCCTAGGGACCATTTTTTGCAAAACTCCATAGCTGCAATGTTAAGGAAAAACTATTGCAAATTGCCAGCCAAAAAAACAATTCAAATAGTAAGAAGCAATAGTCAGAATTATCTAGGACTTTGCAACTTCTAAAATAAAGGGTGTGGGAGCCTGGAATATTGCAGTCCAGATGGCAAAGGACTTGGTTTACAGATAAGAATCATCTACCCAGTGAAACTCAGCATTATCTTTCCATGGAGGCTATGAAAATTCAATGAAGTAAGATATTTTTAAATAATTTGTATCGAAAAAAAACCGAACTAAATAGAAATTCAACTACAGACACAGAACTCAAGAGAAGCATAGAAATGTAAACAGGGAAAAAAATATATATATATGTATTATTTAAAGATTAAACTGTTTACATCCCTAGTACAAAAAATGGTGGCTTAGTAGTACCAGACCTAAAACTATATTATAAAGTAGGAATCATCAAAAATATTTGCTACTGAATAAGATATAAAGTAAAGGATTAATGGAATAGATTAGATGCACATGACACAATAATCAAGCTCTATCGTAATCTAGTACTTGATAACTCCCAAACTCCAGCTTCTTATTTGACAATCAAAAAAAATTTTGACAAAAAATGCTGGGAAAACTGGAAAATAATATGTCAGACATGGATCTATATCTCACACCCCATATCAAAATAAGATCAAAATTAGTATATGATTCAGGCACAAAAATTGATACCACAAGCAAATTATGAAAGCAAGGGAGGATTTACTTTTCAGATCTTTGGAGATGGGAGGAAGTTATGACCAAACAACTAGAAAACATTATGAATGCCAAAATGAATAACTTTATGTTAAATTAAAAAACGTTTTACCCAAACAGAACCAACAAAAACAATATTAAAAGAGAGATATAAAGCTGAGGGAATTATTTTATACCAAGTTTTTCTGATAAAGATCTCATTTCTAAAATATATACTGTGTCAGACTTATAAGAATACAAGTCATTCCCCAATTGATAAATGGTCAAAGGACATAAACAGACAATTTTCAGATGACAAAAATTAAAGCTACCTATGGTCATATAAAAATGCTCTAAATCACTATTGATTAGAGAAATCCAAATTAAAACAACTCTAAAGTTCCACATAACACTTCTCAGATTGGCTAAGATGACAGGAAAAGATATTGATAAAATTTGGCGGGGATGTGAGAAATTTGGGACACTCAGTCTACAAATATTAATCTACTCCATATGAGAGTTTTTATAAATGACACGTGTGTTTATGAATATGCATGTGACTTTATGTATGATGTGCATATTTTGAAAGAAGCACTTGGGATCCAACATTCTGCTTATGGTATAGCTCAAACTTAACTGTTAGCTAAACTGATATAGACAGAAGACATTGGACCCAAACACAAAGGTTCTAGAATCTACAAGCATCAGTCACATTTCAGTTTCCATTGGCCTATTAATTTAAAATCTAAAGTAATTTCCATATCTTGAAAAGTTACTGAATCAAGATGTTATTGGAAGCAGACAGCAATATTAAGAACAAAATGAAGGAGGTCACAAAATAAATGCTCAGAATGCTGGGATAAGGAAGCAAAATTGTGGAAGCCTGAAGACCCAAGTCTGAGGCTTGACTATCATTTAATAGCAACATAAAATTGGACAAGTCAGTTTAATTCTTTGAATCTTGATTTGTTCTTCTGGAAAATGATAGTAGTCACCATCACCATCAACATCATTTCATCATCATTGTCATAATAGTAGCAGAAACGAAATTAATAGTAGTAGTAGTAGTAGTAGCAGTAGAAATAAATTACACACAATGAAGATGTGATAAATACATGATATAATTTTTCTAAAGCACTATAAATTTTCAGGTATGATTTCAAGGTTGATGATAATTGTAGAAAGACTTCCAAAATACATCCTTGCTTTTGGGGTTATCAAGGATAATGAAATGTTCTTTAAAAGAATAGCATCAGGATTTTAAGCAGGAAATATCAATTAAAAAGATATACCTATATGTTTTAAAGAAGTGAAAATAAAAAGTAAAATTCTAAACCATTTGAGAGCTATTCAGTAAAGAGAAGATCGGGACCTGAACATTTGGAATAAAAAGGATATTATTGTAGATGAGGAAGATAAACAAATCCAGTGTATTCTTGTTTTCTGAAACAAAAAAAATCAAATAAGTCTACAGTCTTCAACTAAAAGTGCTTTATTTCTCTTCCTGATAAAATTTTAAAATAAAGTATTAAATATATATTACTTTTTGCTTGGGATCAATTGTTAGTTTTTGTTGGTTATTTTAGTTATATATTAGTGTATTCTGTTCTCTCTGTTCTATGCTTCTGTCCAAATCATCTGCTGTCCATTTCACCTTTCAAATTGTATATCCTGTAATAATTTCAAACTCAACCTTGTCCAGAACTGCAGGTATAATCTTTCTTTCCAAACCTATCTCTGTTCCTAATTTTCCTTTTTTCTGTTGAGGGCATTATCTGGTTTCACTACCTCAAGTACTGTTGTTCTTCTATCAATCTGCTAAAGAGACATTGCTATGGGACAAGCTAAACTTTTCAATAAGTTCTAATGGCTCCCTATCTCCTCTAAAACCAAAGATATAATCATCTGCTTCAAACACACTTATACACATATATACATATAATGTGTGTATATATATATGTTTGTATGTATATATATATATATATATGTTATATATGCATATATGTAGCATATATGCATATATACACATATATGTGTATATATACATATATATATGCATGTGTATTTACATGTGTGTGCAGATTTATGTTGTTTTTACCATTATCTTTATTTCCCAATAAGACCATCAGCTCCTAGAATGTTGAACCTTATAATGAAGAACTATTTTAAAAGTAAAAAAAAATTCAGCCAACTAATGAAAAATCAATTATCTTGCATTATCTGTATACTTATATCCTCATAAATTTTTATCTCTGCAAAGATGGAGATAGGTATTATCATTTTTCTCATGTAAAATTATAATTTTACAGCATTCAGTTTTTATCTTTATAATTCTTATTATTTACATTGTAGTAATCATTGTGTATAGAGTACTGCTTTCTTCACTTTGGATAAGTTCCTATGAGTATGTATTTTTTCATGTTTATTGTATCTTATAGCTCAGTAACATTCTGTTTCATTAATATACCTCAATTTGGGGGCAGCTAGTTGGTGTAGTGGATAGACCACCAGCCCTGAAGTCAGGAGGACCTGAGTTCAAATCTGGTCTCAGATATTTAATATGTCCTGGCTGTGTGACCCTGGGCAAGTCACTTAGCCCCAATTGCCTCAGTAAATATGTGTGTGTGGATATACATATATATATATATATATATAATTTGTTTATATATTATTTCATAATGGATTCTTATTAGAGATATTTAATTACAAAGTTTTTCCCAAATATACTATTTACCCTTGAAATCTAATTACTTTGATTCTCTGTGCAGAAACTTTTAAATTTCTAGTAATCATAATTATCTATTTTATTTTTGGTGATGCACTCTATCATGTCTGATTAATAATTATCTATGACATTTAAATTTGTTAACAACTTGGCTTTATCTACTTTTACATGCTGATTGTTATTCTCTTTCACAATCTATCCAGCCAATCTGGCTTTCTGAGAGGTTCCTCACAGATATTTTTCCATGTCTGCTTTCTGTACCATTTAAATAGATTGTTCTTAATGTCTAGAAATGTGCTTTCTACTCTCCTCTACTTCTCAGTATCCCTAATTTCCTCCAAAGCTGCTTGTTACTATAAACATTTCTTAATTCTTTCAAATAGTAAAGACTTTCAGGAAAACTACCTTTCATTTTCTTTGTATATGTGTATAAATTCAAACACAGACACAAGCATATATATGCACATACACATACATATTAAATTGTAAATTGTACCTTGAGAGTAAAGGCTTTACTTTTTTTTTGCACCATTTTTTCACTAGACCATAGCCCAGGGTCTAGAACAAAGTAGGCACTGGGTAAATGTCTACTAATTGCTTAAAGAGATAGTGATGAGAAAGTAGAAAGTGATCAATAATATACAAATATGTCTCAAAAATTATGCCCAAGTAATTTCCTATTTGTTTGTATACAGAATTATAATACACTAAACATAGAATGTTTAGATTTCAATTCACCATTGATAAAGTTGCCTATCTTTATCTTTCAAATAACAAAGAGAGTTGTGGACAATATGATACAAGAGTAACAGGGCAAACTTCAAAAAAAAGATGAGAAGGTCTCAAAAATACATGTAAACCATTTGTCTTTATAAGAAAAGTTACTTCATTGATATAGATTGGGATAAAAGAGAAGAGAAAAAAAGGATGTCAAGAGATTTTGAGCTGTAAAGAATGGAAGGGATAACTCATGACATCTGCTATCCATTTCCTTTTTTTCCCCCAATTATGTATTTATATTAAAGGCTTTTTTTTTTTGCTGATTCAATTAGGGTTAAGTAACTTGTCCAGGATCCCACAGTCAGGAAGTGTTAAGTGTCTGATGCCACATTTGAACTCAGTTCCTCCTGAATTCAGGGCTGGTGCTCTATCCAATGTGCCACCTAGCTGCCCTCTTTTTTCTAATTTTCAAAGCATATCCATAGATAATGTTCAAAATTCATCCTTGCAAAACCATGTGTTCCATTTTTTTTCTTCCCTTCCTTCTCCAATACTTCCTAAACTACACAGCAGTAATTCAACCTATATTAAACACATGCAATTCTTCTATACTTATTTTTACAATTATCATGCAAGAAACATCAGATCAAAAAGAAAAAAAAAAACAGAGAAAGAAAACAAATAGCTAAGGAAACTGTAAAGAAAAGAAAGTGAAAATACTATGCTGTGATGCAAAGTCTCTCCCATAGTCCTCTCTCTGGGTACAGGTGGCTCTCTTCATCACAAAACCACTGGAATTGGCCAGAACCACTTCACTCTTTAAAAGAGTTGATCCATAACATAGATGAATACGATGAATTGATCATCAAATAATCTTGTTGTTGTGGTGTACAATGATCTATTGGTTGTACTCATTTCACTTAGCATCAGTTCATGTAAGTATACCCAGGCCTTTCTGAAATTATCCTCTGAACATTACTACAGAACAATTTTTCATAATATCCATATACCATAATTTATTCAGTCATTTCCCAACTGATGGGCATCCATTCAGTATCTAGTTTCTTGCCACTACAAAAAGGCTTGCCACAAATTTGTTCATGTGGGTCCCTTTCTCTCCTTTAACATCTCTGGAATCTAGAAGAGAAACTGCTGGATCAAAGGGTATACACAGTTTGATACTGTGACTTATGAATTTTGTGATTACTTTTTCTAGTTCTATAAAATTAGTTCTTGATAGTTTCATTGGTATAGCACTGAATCAGTCAATTAATTTAAGTATTATTGTAATTTTTATTACATTAACTCAGCCTTCTATGAATACTTGATATTTTTCCAGTTGATTAGATCTGACTTTAGTTGTGTGGAAAGTGTTATGTAATTTTATTCCTATAGTTACTCACTTTGCTGTGGTAGGTAGAGTCCCAAATATGTATACATAAATCCCATGAGATTAATATTCACACAATGTTCATACCCCTCTCTTCTTGCCCTCAATTCTAATAGTGTATTTTTTTGCCTCATGTGATTTGTTACTCTATTTTACCTCCCCTTTCCTCTTATTCTAGAACAACCCCTTTCCAATGGGCTATTTTTACGTCATCATAGTAAAATCAAATTATACCTATATAGTCTAAGTCTACTCCTAATAAATATGTAGTTCTCAAGAGTTAAACATGTCATCTTCCCCTATAGGGATGTAAAAATTTTAATGTTTATAAAGCATAGTTTTTTTTTCCTTTCCTTTTTACCATTTTATGCTTCTCTCAAGTTCTGTAATGGAAGATGAAATTTTCTGTCCAGCTCTGGTCTTTTCATCAAAAATAAATTAAAATCCCTTATTTCTATGAATATCTTACTTTTACCTTGAAAGATAATGCTTAATTTTGCTATATAGTTCATTCTTGACAACAGGTCAAGTTCCTTTGCCTTCCAGAATATCATATTCAAAACCCTTTGATTCTTTAAAGCAGAAATTGTTTATGTCTTAGGTAATCCTGATTATGGCTAGTCAATAATTGAATTGTTTTTCTTGGATGTGTGCAGTATTTTCTATCTGATCTAATAATTCTAGAATTTAGTTATAATATTACTTGGAGTCTTCATTTTGGTCTTTCTTTCAAGGGGTGATCAGTGGATTCTTTTAATAGCTATTTTGTCTTCTGATTTTAGAACATCAGGGCAGTTTTTCCTTGATGAGTTTTTCAAGTATGTTGTCTGGGCTCTTTTTTTTTCATTTTGGTTTTCAGGAAGTCCAAAATTTCTTACATTGTCTCTCAGGATCAATTTTCCAAGTAATTGTTTTCCCAATGACATGTTTTATATTTTCTTCTATTTTTTTCAATTTTTTTTTGGTTTTGTTTGACTGATTCTTGATGTCTCTAAGTCATTAGCTGTTATTTTTAAAATTCTAATTTTTAGTGAATTATTTTCTTCATTTAGCTTTATCTCCTTTTGCATTTGGTCAATTGAACTTTTAATTGAGTTATATTTTCATTGGACTATTATTCCATTTCAGAAATTCTGTTTTTCAAGGAATTGATTTCATTTTCTATTTTGCCAAAGCCATTATTGAAAGAGTGATTTTCTTCAAATAATTTCTGTGGTCTTTTCAAGAGTTCTAATTTACTTTCTTCATTTTTCTTCTAATTCTCTTTTAAGATATTTTTTGAATTCTTCCAAGACACCCTGGTGAGATGGAGATCAATGTATATCACTCTTTGATGCTTCATCTAAAGAACTTTTGCTTTAGGTTCTCAGGGCTTGAGGTCTATTCTTTCCTTTCTCCATAAAACCTATCTGTAGTCAGAGCTCTTTTTGCTTTTTTGCTCATTTTTAAAGGTTGAGATCTGCTCTTAGAGCAAAGGGGAGAACTCAGAAATTCCAAACTCCAAACTCCACATTCCAAACACCCGGAGTTTATCTTAGGCACTCGGGACACTCTCCCCTGATGGGGGGCAGGTGTTCTGGCAGACTTGCCTTGTTTAAGGAGTAATTCGGACTTAGTCCTAGCCCCCACCGGCCCAGCACGTTAAGTTAATTCGCCGAAGTGCCCAGGGCAAAGATTTTCAGCCACTTTTTCAGCCGCCGTTTTTTTTTTTCCCTACCTTAAAGAGATATCCACACTGTCTAAAAAAAAAAAATGAAGAAGCAAAAGAGAGCTCTCAACACAGACAGCTATTATCAAGAAAAAGAAGGGATGATCCCAGATCCTGAGGGTTCTTTAGACAAAATTTCAGAAGAAGTTATTAACGCCCATCACTGGTCACTTTTTCAGAAGTCCTTCCTGGAAGATTGCATAAAGAACCTCAAAAGAGAGCTGGAGGATAAATGGGAAAATAAACTGAAATCAGTGCAAGAAGGTTATGATGCCCTGCAAAAGAGATATGAAAAAGACACCAATTTATTAAAAAATAAAATTAGTGAAGTGGAAAAAGAGTGCAATGGACAAAAAAATTCAATTGGCCAGTCACAAAAGGAGCTTAAAAAGGTAACTGAAGAAAACAACACTTTAAAAATAAGAATTGAACAAATGAAGTGCATGACTCAATAAGACTTCAAGAATCAGTCAAACAAAAACAAAAAAATGAAAAATTAGAAGAAAATATGAAATATCTCCTAGGAAAAACAATTGACTTGGAAAATAGATATAGGAGAGACAATCTAAAGATTATTGGACTTCCTGAAAGCCATGATGAAAAAAAGAATCTAAACACTATCTTCCAGGAAATCCTGAAAGAAAACTGCCCTGAGATTGTAGAATCAGAAGGCAAAATCACCATTGAAAGAATTCACCGATCACCTCCTGAAAGAGACCCCAAAATTAAAACACCAAGGAATATCGTGGCTAAATTTCAGGACTATAGCACCAAGGAAAAGATTCTGCTAGCAGCTAGAAAGAAACAATTCAAATACCGAGGATCGATAATTAGAATCACACACGACATGTCAGCCTCCACATTGAAGGATCGAAGGGCCTGGAATATGATATTCTGAAGGGCAAAGGAACTTGGATTACAGCCAAGAATAAATTATTGAGCTAGAATGAGCATTATCCTCCAGGGAAGAAAATGGTCATTCAATGATATAGGTGAATTTCACCTATTTCTAATGAAAAGACCGAATCTGAACAAAAAATTTGACATCCAAACACAGAACTCAAGAGATGCGTAAAAAGGTAAACAGGAAAGGACTCTTGAGAAATTTATTTCTACTAGGGGGATACTTAAAGTTTGGGGGTATAATTAACTAAATATTACTTTGATAATATGAAAAAGAGAACAATAGGGGGAAAGGTTGTCATACTGGGGAAAAAAGGGAAAAAAGTGGTAAAATAAGATCTAACAAAAAAGGAGGTAAAAACAAGGTAAAATCACTTGAAGAGGCAAAGAAAACCTAATGTAATTGAGAGAAAGACGGGAGGGAGATAAGCATTGTGTAAATCTTACTCTCATCAGGTTGGGCTCTAAACATGTATATCAGACACTTGATTTCACATAGAAACTTGTCTGTTGCTAGAGGGAAGTGGGAGGGAAAGGAGGAAAAGAAAGGGATAAACTAATAGAAGGAAAAATAGAAGAATCAGGGGAAAGGAATAAAAACAGGGGGAAGGGATCTAAAGGGTAGAGTATTGTTTGGGGGACAGGGTCATCAAAAGCAAAGTACTGAGCTGGGGGGAAGGGAGAAAGGGGAAAGGAAAGGGGAAAACATAACTTGGGTAAATAAGATGGCAGGAAATAAAGAATTAGTTATTCTAACTGTGAATGTGAATGGGATGAACTCTCCCATAAAGTGGAAGCAGATATCAGACTGGATTAAAAACCAGAATCCCACAATATGTTGTCTACAAGAAACACATCTAAAACATAGTGACACATATAGGATGAAGGTAAAAGGCTGGAGCAAAAAAAAATTATGTTTCAGGTGAACAAAAAAAAGTAGGGGTAGCCATCCTTAGATCAAGTAAAAGCCAAGATAGATCTAATCAAAAGAGATAAGGAAGGAAAATATATTTTATTAAAGGGTACCATAGATAATGTAGCAATATCAATACTAAATATATACACACCAAGTGCAATAGCATCCAAATTCCTAGGGGAGAAATTAAGAGAGATGCAAGAAGAAATATTCAACCAAACTACCCTAGTGGGGGATCTCAACCTTGCTCTCTCAGAATTAGATAAATCAAACTACAAAATAAACAAAAAAGAAACTAGGGAGATAAACCAATTGTTAGAAAAGCTAGGTGTGATAGATCTGTGGAGAAAGTTGAATGGAGACAGTAGAAAGTTTGCTTTTTTCTCAGCAGTCCATGGAACCTATACAAAAATTGACCATGTGTTAGGGCATAAAAACCTCAAAATCAAATGCAGAAAGGCAGAAATAGTAAATGCATATTTTTCAGACCATGATGCAATAAAAATTACATGCAATACAAGGCCAGGAGAAAATAGACCAAAAGTTAATTGGAAATTAAATAATCTAATCCTGAAGAATGAATGGGTGAAAGAGCAAATCATAGACACAATCAATAATTTCATCCAGAAGAATGACAATAAGGAGACAACATACCAAAATTTGTGGGATACGGCCAAAGCGGGTATAAGGGGCAATTTTATATCTTTAGATGCTTACTTGCATAAAATAGAGAAAGAAAAGATCAACGAATTGGGCTTATTATTAAAAAAAATAGAAAAAGAACAAATTAAAAACCCTCAATTAAATACCAAATTGGAAATTCTAAAA
>JAJPUD010006226.1:69081-93954 GCA_023553655.1 Myrmecobius fasciatus
CTTTCCTCCAATGAAGAGGAAATTAGAGCAATAATTAGGAGTTACTTCGCCTAACTTTATGCCAGTAAGTTTGATAATCTAAACGAAATGGAGGAATATCTACAAAAATATAGATTGCCCAGGTTAAGAGGATATAAATTATTTTAATGGCCCCATATTAGAAAAAGAAATAGAACAAGCTATTAACCAACTCCCTAAGAAAAAATCTCCAGGGCCATGTGAATTTACATGTGAATTCTACGAAACATTCAAAGAACAATTAATTCCAATACTACACAAACTATTTGAGAAAATAGGGACAGAAGGTACACTGCCAAAATCCTCCTATGAGACTGATATGGTGCTGATAGTTAAACCAGGTAGGGTGAAAAGAGAAAGAACACTATAGACCAATTTCCCTAATGAATATTGATGCAAAAATTTTAAATAAGATATTGGCAATGAGATTACAGAAAGTCATCCCCAGGATAGTACACTATGACCAAGTAGGATTTATACCAGGGATGCAGGGCTGGTTCAATATTAGGAAAACTATCAGAATAACTAATTATATTAATAACCAAACTAACAAAAACCATATGATTATTTCAATAGATGCAGAAAAAGCATTTGATAAAATCCAACACCCTTTCCTATTAAAAACACGAGAGAGTATAGGAATAAATGGGCTTTTCTTTAAAATGATCAGTAGCATCTATTTAAAACCATCAGCAAGCATCATATGTAATGGAGACAAACTAAAACCATTCCCAATAAGATCAGGAGTGAAACAAGGCTGCCCACTGTCACCATTATTATTTAATATTGTATTAGAAATGTTAGCTTTAGCAATAAGAGAAGAAAAAGAGACAAAAGGAATCAGAGTAGGTAATGAAGAAACCAAATTATCACTCTTTGCAGATGACATGATGGTATACTTAGAGAACCTTAAAGACTCAACTAAAAAACTACTAGAAATAATTCACAACTTTAGCAAAGTGGTAGGATTCAAAATTAATCCACATAAATCATCAGCATTTTTATATATTACCAACAAAGTTCAGCAGCAAGAGATACAAAAAGAAATTCCATTCCAAACAGCAGATGATAGGATAAAATATTTGGGAATCTATCTGCCAAGGAAAAGTCAGAAACTATATGAACTAAACTACAAAACACTTTCCACACAAATAAAATCAGACCTAATCAATTGGAAAAATATTAAGTGCTCATAGGTAGGCAGAGCGAACACAATAAGAATGACAATACTACCCAAACTAATCTACTCATTTAGTGCCATACCAATCAAACTCCCAAGAAATTATTTTACAGATCTAGAAAAAATAGTAGCAAAGTTCATTTGGAAGAACAAAAGGTCAAGGATTTCAAGGGGATTAATGAAAAAAAGGCAGATGAAGGTGGCCTTGCTGTACCAGATCTAAAACTATATTCTAAAGCAGCGGTCATCAAAATCGTTTGGTACTGGCTAAGAAATAGAGCAGTCGAGCAGTGGCACAGGATAGGTTATCAGGACAATCTAGGCAATAACCTTAACAATCTAGTGTTCGATAAACCCAAAGACCCCAGCTTTTGGGATAAATACTCACTATTCGGCAAAAACTGCTGGGAAAATTGGAAACTAATGTGGAAGAAATTAGGGCTTGACCCATACCTAACACCACATACCAAGATAAGATCTAAATGGTTTCATGATCTAGATATAAAGAGGGATTTTGTAAGCAAGTTAGAGGAACGTAATATAATTTATCTCTCAGACCTGTGGAGATGGAATAAATTTATGTCCAAAGAAGATCTGGAACTCCTAATTGAAACCAGTTGGATAATTTTGATTATATTAAGTTAAAAAGTTTCTGTACAAATAAAAGAAATGCAGACAAGATTAGGACGGAAGCATCAAATTGGGAAATTATCTTTACATTTAATGCTTCTGATAAAGGCCTCATTTCTAAAATATATAGAGAATTGTCTCATATATATAAGAATTCAAGCCACTCTTCAATAGATAAGTGGTCAAGGGATATGAACAGACAATTTTCAGATGATGAAATTAAAACCATCTCTAGTCATATGAAAAGTTGCTCCAAATCACTATTGATCAGAGAAATGCAAATTAAGACAATTCTGAGGTACCACTACACCCCTATCAGATTGGCTAAAATGATAGGAAATGATCATAACAACTGTTGGAGGGGATGTGAGAAAACTGGGACACTGATACATTATTGGTGGAACTGTGAACGGATCCAACCATTCTGGAGAGCAATTTGGAGGTATGCTCAAAAAGTTGTCAAACTGTGCATACCCTTTGACCCAGCAGTGTTTCTACTGGGCCTATATCCCAAAGAGATCTTAGAGGAGGGAAAGGGACCCATATGTGCAAGAATGTTTGTGGCAGCCCTTTTTGTAGTGGCTAGAAACTGGAAACTGTGGCTGAATAAATTATGGTGTATGAATGTTATGGAATATTATTGCTCTGTAAGAAACGACCAGCAGGACGATTTCAGAGAGGCCTGGAGGGACCTGCATGAACTGATGCTGAGTGAAACGAGCAGAACCAGGAGATCATCATACACAGCAACAACAGTATTACAAGATGATCAGTTCTGATGGACATAGCTCTCTGCAACAAAAAATTGTCTCAAACCAGTTCCAATTGCTCACTGAAGAAAACCATATACATCCAGAGAGAGGGATATGAAATATGGACCACAACGTAACATTTCCATGATCTCTATTGATATTTGCTTGCATTGTGTGGCCTTTCTCTGATTTTCTTTTTTTTTTTTTTCTTGTAGATAGGACTTTTCTTGCATAACTTGTCAAGTGTTTTAACATTATTAACATGTAGTGGACTTCCTGCCATCTAGGGGAGGGGAGGGGACTGGGGGAAAAAATTGTAATGGAAAGCTTTGCAAAGGTCAATACTGGGGAACTACCAATAAATATGTCATACAAATAAAAAAGCTTTAAAAAAAATGAGTATGTGATTTGGGCATAAAGGGTGAGACCATAAGCAAATTAGGAGAGTAAGGGATAATTTATTAGGTCTTTGGGGAAGTGATGAATTTATGATCAAAGTAAATTAGAGAAAATTACAAAAGGCAAAAATTACAAGTTTGTTTACATTAAATTAAAAAAGTTTTTGTACCAACAAAACGACAGCAACAAAATCAAAAGGGAAGTACAAAGCTGACAAAAAAATTTACAGCCAGTGTTTCTGACAAAGGTCACTATATACATACATATAATATACATATATATGTATATTGTTTATGTATGTATATATCATATATACATACTATGTTTGTATATTACATATATATATATATATATATCACTATTAATTAGAGAAATGCAAATGAAATAATTTTGAGGCACCACATCACATTTCCCAGATTGGTTAAGATGACAGGAAAATATAATGATAAATCTTGGAGAGCATGTGGAAAAACTGGGAGGGCATGGTTGGTGGAGTTGCGAAATGATTCAAGCATTTTGGAAAGTAATTTGAAGCTATGCCCAAAGGCCTATAAAACTGTATATACCCTTTGACCCAGCAGCGCCACTACTGTATCTTTATCTGAAAGAATCATAAAGGAGGGAAAAGTACCCACATGTGCAAAAATGTTTGTAGCAGCTCTTTTTGTGGTAGCAAAGAACTGAAAAAAGAATATATGCCTATCAGTTGGGGAATGGCTGAATAACTTGTCCATGAAGGTAATGGAATATATTGTTTTGTAAAAATGATGATCCAATTGATTTTTAAAAAGGCCTGGAAAGATTTATATTAACTGATGCTGAGCAAAACAAGCAGAACAATAACAGTATGATTGTGAGATGATCAATTATAACAGACAGTTCTTAATGGTTCAGGCATTTAAGGAAATCCTGATAAACTTTGGATAGCATCCAGAAAAACAAAAATAAAAACAAAATAACAACTATGGAAGTTGAAATAAATCAACATATGATAATGTTCACTTTTTTCTGTAATTTTTTTTTTGCTCCCCTGTGGTTTCCGTTTTCTTCTGATTTTTCTCTCCCAACATGATTTATAAAGAAATATGAATTATAAAATTAAATTTAAAAAAATTAGTTCTCATCCTCAGTTAAAAGGGTAGAAGAATAAGAAATGTATAAGATTGTTGAAGAGAGAAGACCTTATTTGGATTTTACCACTTTCTTCCCCATATTATTATCCAAACAAATTTCTTATATTTCTTTCTTCATGTCATCCCATCCATCTTTTCCCCCATGCTCAATCTTGTAACCTTTGAAACTAAGAATTTATTATTTCCTTTGAAACAGTTGTAACATCATCTCTTCATAACAATAGGCCTTTTCAGTCTCTTAAGCTGGCAGAACTCATTCTCCCAAACTACTTTGTAATTATCCTATATACATTTTGAATATATTTATATGTATACTATTTTTTTCTAAGGTACATGTTTTTATTTTAGTCATTGTTCATCCTTTATATTTGAAAAGCCCGAGGGACATCTCTGGTAATGTTTTCGCTTGCACATGAATTGGATTTAGGTGAGATAAAGGTAAGCAAATTTGTCAACATTCTCTCTCTCTCTCTCTCTCTCTCTCTCTCTCTCTCTCTGATTTTCTGTCTCTATTTGTCTCTGTCTGTCTCTCTCTTTCTGAGTCATCAAAATCCAGGGGCAGAAAAATAAGATGAGTGGCTCATATATAAGACTCAGCATGTATTGATACCATAGTTTAGATTTCACATATAACACTCTTTTATGGATATGGGTGCATTGCAGGGTGAGGGGTACCTTGCAAATCATTCCAGTGATAAACACATAAAATTTCCAATCACTAATCTCTCATTAATTTATTATCATAGTTCTCAAAATCCAAACTTAAAAACAGAAAACAAAAAGCTGCATGAGTATTCACTAATGCATTATTAAAAGTTTAATATACTCATAGCCATAGAAAATATTTAAGAAAAATATTGGATGTGAAGAAAGTGACAACCAGATCTCTTTAATCTGGAAAAGCATGGGAAGCAAGAAATTGCTGACTAGAATTCATTTCATTCAGTATCACATTACACCTATGCCTTCAAAACACAGTTCAACAATTCTGTTCTTTTAAAAATGCAATTAACTCACTTCCATTTAGAATGGCATTTCAATCAATTCTCTTCAGAATGTCAGTTAACTAATCATTTCTGCTTATAAACTAACATTTAGTTTCATTCTCCTCAGAATGTCAAGGTCTCTCATTTCTCTTCAGAAATTCTCCTCCAATATTTTGATATCATTTTCTAAATGTAGCTAACTCATTCAGTAGTCCCAAAGTACCTCTTCAGATTTTCACAAAGATCACAGTTAACTCTTTAAGTATCATCAAAATTAGTTGCATTCTTTTACAAACACTTTTTATCTATGGCAATTAAATACAAGCACTTCTTGATTAGGATACATGGGATCCACATAGTCAGCAAAGACTGAAGTCCAGGGTGTTAATGCTATGTCTGACATTTACTTAATATATTGTTATGGGAAAATTACTTAAATTCTCTCAGTCTCAGTTTATTGCAATCTAAAAAGTTGAACTAAATGGCCTTATGAAGTTTCTTTCAGTTCAGAATCTGTTACCTTCTAAGCCTGGTCCTTAGAAACAAATATCAATCTGATTCTAATTGGTCATGAATAGGTCCTAAACCAAACCTCATTTGGTCATTGTTTGGACTCAGATTGAATGTAAATAGCAGTCATTTCTGCTTTGGCCTGAAATCCTGAGAGATTCATTCATTCATTTACATTTGTCTAGAATAAGTGGAAGAGGAGATTCTTTACCTCAATTGCTATTTAGCCTTAATCACTGAATGGATACAGCCTCAATCAAGTTGGACCTGCTTAAGACTTTAACTTTAAAGAGGCCTCCCATTTTATTCAGGGTCACCTCCTTTCTTTCTGATCTCTAGCTTGCCACTGGACCCAGAAGTGATCTTGCACAGCCCTCCCTCACTTATAGTTTATTCATTTGAATGTCCTAACATCACCTCCCTGATGTCATGGTACTCTTCACAAACAAACAACAATCTCTGTGAGTAAAACTGGTCTGGAATTGATCAGTTGGAAGATTCCTCCTTTTCTTTTTCCCTCCCTTCTTTCCTTCCTCCCTTGCTTCCTTGACTCCCTCATTTCTACTTCCCTCTTTCTTCCTTCCTGTCTTTGAAGCTTCCTTGCCTCCCTCCTTCTTTCCTTCCTTTCTTCCCTTCCTCCTTGCTATCTTCTGAAAGGGATAAACTGAGTGAAGACCTCTCATAAGATTGTGGCCTAGATCTATGCCCTAATTTTGACTTCAGACTTTGCAATAACAAGTTTAACTTCTGACAAAAGTTGTAGGTGTTTGATTATCTTAGATTAACAAACATTTCCCACCTGTGTCCCCACCATTACCTTTTCATTAGCATTAAATTCATAATATGATAAAAAGTATTTTATTGACTAGTATTCTTTGTTTCTGGGCTTTGGATGGGGCTTCTGTGTTAGGGTCTACATAATCTTGCATTTTGCAGTTTGCACTTTGCACTCCTCCACTGACACTGTGTCATGGAGTTGCCCTTTTTTGAGAGATTGTTAATAAATCTTTTGTTATTGTTGTTGTTTTATCTTGTGAATGTCTGATTTTAATCAGACTAAGAGCCACTGTCCACACAGTTTTGGGGGATAATTCAGGATATTTCTTATTGGTAAGGGGTCTCTCCTAAAAAGAATCCTTAGACAGGTGCTGTCCCGAGAGTTCTCTGGCAATCCTTGGACTTGGCTTGGGAACTCCTGCTCAAATTGGGTAAATTCTCAAAAAGAGAGACACTCAAAGAAAGAAAAAAAATGGAAGTGGTCTAGCTAACATAGAAGATTAATTCAGTTACAGAAATAAACCAGCTGAGAAAAGTTTGAAATCCATCAGGAAAGTTGTGCACAACCTAGGTAGGGCAAGAAACTGGTGAAACAGAAAGATTTTAAACAGTTAAGAGTATAAGAGGACTTTCCTTTTTAGAAGAACTGATGAGCTGCCTGGGATTGGGATTGGGATATTTTTATGTGATTAGAGTGTGTAAAAGGCTTGTATTTCCTTTGATAGTGGGAAACTCTAAGTGGTTTGAGTCCATAAGCTTGTGCCCATTGTCCTTCATTAAGATCACTTGAATGCTGCAGAGGACTAGATACTGTGAACCTTGAGAAAGAAACAGTCTAAGGAAGCTTGTGCTGAAAAATTTATCTAGTGTGCTAGAAGATAACCTTTTAGGGAGAATTGGGATAAAGTACCCAAAATTATTGGGATTAAATACTGTTTTGTTTGAGCAACTTCCCAGCTAGAAGGACCTATTGATCCCCCAAGGGTTGTGTATAAATCCAAAGGAGCCTTCAATACTCAGCCACCAGTTCCTAAGACTTTGGCTCCAGAACTCTGCTCTTTGCTAGGAGAGGCCAGAGAATGTGAACCTGATTGATTTACAAAAGCAGTTTCTGTTTGGGTGGGTGGGTGTGAGGGAGAGAGCCTCTCTTTTTGCTTTCTCTTTCTCTGAGTCAGCTGAATTACAAAGGAAAACATCTAGCTATCTGGGATATAAAACTGCTTGTTTTGTACCTAACTGGACTTATTTAAATTGGTTTTAGATTTAGAGAAGAAAGTGAGATCTGAGATAGAGAAATTTTTTAACTGTCACATCAAAAAGAAAAAAAAATGATATTTTTGGGACCTAGAACTGGCCAATTTGCATCTACAGAATAGTTAAAGTTATAGAACTGCTAAAACATTTTAGCAGAATCTGGGGTTTTGAGACTAATCATTACTGTCTATCAGCTAATTTCAGTTAGTCTATTGTATTTTGAAGTAGAACTAATTTGCATGACTAAAAGTCTTCTGAGGACCTAAATCTGAGGTTTACAGCAAAACTGAAAAGAAAATAAAATGCCCTCTCTGGTATTTCCCATGTTTCTCTCCTTTGGAAAGCCTTGTGTAATCTGTCCTGGCTAGGTTGGTGTCCCTCATTCACCTGGATTCTTCTGGGGTTTGTGCTGGTACTCCAACATTTTCAACATGTCTTCATAGCATTTCTGGCATGTAGAGTAGGCTAGTCATTGGGCCACAGACATGCAGCTGGACACCTGGGTTCAAATTTCTCCAATTTTCTCCTCCAGGGTTCTAAAGTCTGCCAGTTGTTTAAAGCCATTTTTATATATTCCCCTTTCTTTTAGACAGGCTTGAAAAGGCAGTTTTCTGTCACCTTAAACTTAGGGGCTATGTGTATTTATGTTGGAATTCTGATTCTGAAGTTTATATGAGATAATTACTATTAACATGTGTTAATTATGAAATTGTTTTTTCTGGCTTAAGATTTTAGAAATATGTGTGCATTAGTATTGAAGTATTACTATTACAAGTTTAAATTTGATATTAAGTTAAAAAAATTAGGTGTTAAAACAAAGTTCTCAGGTTACTTTATGTAAAGAGCTTGAATATTTCTATCTCCTAATTAGAACAAGTGCTTTCTAAATTGTATATTGGGTAATTTTTAAAATTGGATGAGTTGTGTTTTAACATTTTGTCAGCCTTGCTGGATATGTAGCGTAATTTTTTTGTGAAAATTTGGTGAAAAGTTATTTAGATATTACTTATGTACTTAATCTTTTTTATGTTAAACATGGTAAAATATATGTTAAATCCAATATATGCATTTATAGTTATACAATTAACTTGCTACACAAGAAAAATCATAAATAATAGGAAAAAATGAGAAAGAAAATAAAATGCAAGCAAACAACAACAAAAAAGTGAAAATGCTATGTTATGAACTACAATCAGTCCCCATAGTCCTCTCTCTGGGTATAAATGACTCTTTTTATCACAGGGTCATTGGAACTGATCTGAATCATCTCATTGTTAAAGAGAGCCATGTTTATTAGAATTGATCATTGTTTAATCTTGTTGTTGCCATGTACAATGATCTTGTGGTTCTGTTCATTTTACTTAGCATCAGTTCATATAAGTCTTTCCAGGCTTTCTGAAATCATTCTGCAGATCAACTCTTACAGAAAAATAATATTCCATAAAATTCATAAATCAGTTTACTTATCAGCCATTTTCTAAATGATGGGCATTCACTCAGTTTCCAGTTTCTTGCCACTACAAAAAGGACTGTCACAAACATTTTGGCTCATGTGCATCTCTTTCCCTCCTCTAAGATCTCTTTGGGATATAGGCCCAATAGAGAAACACTGCTGGATCAAAGGGTATGCACAGATTGATAACTCTTTGGGCATAGTTCCAAATTGCTCTCCAGAATGGTTGGATCTGATCACAATTACACCAATAATGTATTACTGTCTTAGCTTTCCCACATCCCCTCCAATATTCATCATTAATTTTTCCTGTCATCTTAGCCAATCTGAGAATAATATAGTGTTAACTCAGAGTTGTATTAATTTGCATTTCTCTAATCAATAATAATTTAGAGCACCTTTTCATATGATTAGAAATAGTTTCAATTTCTTCTTCTGACAATTGTCTGTTCATATCATTTGGCCATTTATCAACTAGAGAATGGCTTAAATTCTTATAAATTTGAGTCAATTCAATGTTTTAGAAATGAGGCCTTTGTCAGAACCTTTGAATGGAAAAATGTTTTCCTACTTTAATGCTTCCCTTCTAATCTTGTCTGTATTCATTTTGTTTGTACAAAAACTTTTTAATTTATAATCAAAATTCTCTATTTTGTGATCGATAATGATCTCTAGTTCTTTAGTCACAAATTCCTTTTTTCTCCACAATTTTGACAAGTAAATTATCCTATCTTTTTCTAATTTGTTTATAATATCATGTCTAGATCATGACCACATTTGGAGCTTATCTTGGTATATGGTGTTATGTGTAGGTCATTGCCTACTTTTTGCCATACTAGTTATAAATTTTCTCAGCAATTTTTGTCAAATAGTGGGTTCTTATCCCCAAAGCTGGGGATAAGACTGCTATAGTTATTGACTATTTTGTCCTGTGATCTTAATCTGTTCCATTGATCGATTATTTCTTAGCCAGTACCAAATGGTTCTGATGATTGCTGCTTTATAATATAGTTTTAGGTCCAGTTCAGCTAGGCCTTCATTTGCAATTTTTTTATTAATTCCCTTGAAATTCTTGACCTTTTGTCCTTCCAGATGAACTTGGTTATTATTTTTTCTAGATCTATAAAATAATTTCTTGAGAGTTTGGTTTGTATAGCACTAAATAAATAGATTAATTAATTAGTATTGTCATTTTTATTATATTCACTTGGCCTACCTTTGAGCACTTGATATTTTTCCAATTGTTTACATGTGACTTTATTTGTGTAGAAAGTATTTTGGAGGGAGCTAGGTGGCACAGTGGATAGAGGACCAGCCCTTAAGTCAGGAGGATCTGAGTTCAAATCTGGCCTCAGACAATAAACACTTAATAATTTCTAGCTGTGTGGCCCTGGGCAAGTCACTTAATCCCAACTGCCTCAGCAAAAA
The DNA here is from genome assembly GCA_023553655.1 of Myrmecobius fasciatus. Lineage (NCBI taxonomy): Eukaryota > Metazoa > Chordata > Mammalia > Dasyuromorphia > Myrmecobiidae > Myrmecobius > Myrmecobius fasciatus. Next base: position 79,602 of record JAJPUD010006226.1, read on the forward strand.
AAAAAAAAAGTATTTTGTAATTGTGTTCATATAGTTGCTGACATTGCCTTAGTAAATTGCCATATATTTTATGTTATTGACAGTTATTTTAAATGAAATTTCTCTTTGTATCTCTTGCTGCTATACTTTGTTGGTAATATATAAAAAAGATGATTATTTATATGGATTTATTTTGTATCCTGCAACTTTGCTAAAGTTGTATATTATTTTTAGGAGTTTTTTAGTTGATTCTCTAGGGTTCTCTAAATATATCATCTTATCTGCAAAGAGTGATAATTTGGTTTCCTCATTACCTGCTCTGATTCCTTTAATCTCTTTTTCTTCTCTTATTGCCAAAGCTAACATTTCTAATAAAATATTGAATAGTAATGGTGATTATGGACTACCTTGTTTAACATTTGATCTTATTGGGAATGATTCTAGTTTGTCCCCAGTACATATGAGGCTTGCTGGTTGTTTTAAAAAGATGTTACTGATCATTTTTTAAAAAGTCCATTTATTCCTATACTTTCTAGTGTTTTTAACAGTAATGTCTGTTAGAATTTATCAAATGCTTTTTCTGCATTTATTGAGATAATCACATATTTTTTGTTATTTTGGTTATTGATATAGTCAATTGTGATAATAGTTGAATAGTTAATAGTTTTAATTATGTTAATAATTGTTTAAAGTTAATACTTTTTAAATACAGTGTCCTACTAGAGTTCTACTCATGATGTCAGGGCTTCTTATGCTTTTTTATGTATGACCCCTTTTTCCCTGAGAATATTTCACATCACCCCTTGTATATAGGTATATAAAATAGCTATATACATTCAAATATATATATACATACTCACATATATATATATGATAATGAATCACAGTTTTGTGACCTCTACAAGACTCCAATGGAGTCTAAAACCACAGTGCTTTCTCAAATAATGCACCATCCTCAGCCTACCCACATCCAGGAACAATGAGCATCTGTCACTCTGCTCTCCTGCTCTGCTTGTAAGAGAAAAAATATGGAAATTATTTAAGTCCAAATGTTTGGAGAATAGCTAACTAAACACTTTCTGATGAAGGCAAAAGAGAAAAGAGAGGAAAAGCTTAAAAATACTTTATGCAATTTTATTCTTCTAAAATAAATCATTCAAGTGTCCAGTGCCTCCTTTCTAGAACAAGTTGTGTAAGACTTCTAAAACTGTAGAAAAAGAAACATTCTATTTCTCTCTGACTTTTAATTTGAATCATGTGTACATGTTAATTCATTTTCCAGTTTCATTACTTTTGTATTTTCCTGATAGCAGCAAGGAAGGAAGGACCATTGGACATTTGAGGTAAATGAGAGAGGACAATAAAAGGCTAACTAACTCCTTGAAGATTATCATTTGCAAAATCTCCTACCTGATTTCTAATGAGCTGGTGAACCAAACTCCCACAAGTGAGAAATGAAGGCAATGATTAAATAGGTTTTGTCAGGAAGGACTTCTAAATAATTAATTGTGGGAAAATCTCACATAATATGAGTTGTTTCTTGGTAGCTTAATTTCTGGGAATTTATGTGTGGACACAGCAAAGGAGCTTCAACATTCCATTAGAAGGGTCATTAATTTAATCAATAATGTTAATTACTTTCAGGTTTTTGGATTTCTCAGAATTAACTTTGTTGCCTTTATTCCTTTTTTAACAGAGGTCAAGACTACTTCATTTTATAATATATTCTATTATAGCACCTTACTTTTAAGCTCTAACTGAAACTTGAGATTCTCAGACGCTTAGATTTTTTTAGTTTTAATTTATTTTTTATGTTTGCTAAACTTCAGATCTTCTATTACAATTTTGTGCAAAAGTCAGTCCATGCCAAACTGACTACATCAAAGTCATGTTCAAATATAGGTGGCCCATAGTGATTCAATTGGGGAAAACTCAATGAAAGTACTATATTTAACCCTTTAGATGGGGCAAATTAATGTTCCATTTATTTATATGAAGATCAAGAATTTACCACTGCACTGAAATACCCTCTTAAAAAAATTGTGTGATAAAGGTAACTTTTTGTTTCTTCATTTTATATTTAAGTTTGCCTTATGTCTCTTCAAATGTTTTTTTTTTTTTTTTTTAAGAATCACAACATAAATATTTTGGCTATTTCTAAAGAAATTCAGTACTTAAAAGATGGATCTAGAAAAAATAAAGACTTAAATCTTAACTTTGAGGGTTAGTTCAGAAACACTATGTATGAATATATGTATGTATATTCTTTTTGATAATGATTCCCCCTCTTTTGCTCAGGCTTAAAGGAATGTAATGACTGACTCCAATATTCATCAGCATAGAAACTTTAATTTGTTCCATTTTTTTTTTCAGACTTGGGCTTCTTTTCTTGTCAGCTCAGTGGTTTTGCAAATGGGGAAGGAGGATATTGTGGAGAAAAGTAGGATAACTTAACATATTATATCCAAATTTAGTGCAGGCACCTGATTACCAGATTGACTTAAGCCCTACTGCTATTGGAATGCTGTGACTCAAGCGGTTTCACAGGATCAACCTCTCTAGTAACAGGGACAACAATCTGTCTTATTTTGCTGCTCTATTTGCAAGAGAAAAATTGGAAAAAAAATGTAAATTCTGTGTTTTAGCAATGGCAAAATAAAATGATATATTAAATAATGAAATTATATAGTACTATAAATATAATATATAGGAAGTATGTAATGTTGGGAGAAAATCACCCCGCATGACCAAAATTAGAAACTGAGGCAAAGTTCTAAGCCAAAAACATACTCTTTTTAGAGTAGTCTAGACCCCAGAACTTCCTCTTCATATGAAGTTTCATCTTTCTTCAGGGCTCTAATTTTATGGGATTACAACTATGCTACAATAGAACATTTAATGAATAAGTTTAAATATGAATATTAGCATGGTCAAAGCTGTAAGATGTACAATGCAGGAAATATTTCTGCTGAATAGATGATTATAAGATAGACAATCTGCCCTTTATATTGAGCAAGCAGAGATGGAACATTCCACTGATCTTGAGATAAAACATCCCTTAGACAGGGAAAGCAGAGATAGTGTATCCCAAAGAACAATTCAGGTTTGGGGGGGGGGACTTAGGGGCTTTCCATCATATCAGCATGGAAAGTGGATGAAATAGGATAAGATAGTTCATGTCAGTGTTCTTTTCGTTTTGTAGTTGTGCAAGTAGACCTCATGGCTGCTACACAAATAATTTCTATTATATAAGCATGAGGTCTGCAAAAATCCTCACTATCAGAATCTATATTTTTATACAAAATATGAATTAATTATTCTTACACTTATTATTGGATAATTTACTAGATAAATATTACTAAATGAATAATTACTAAGAATCATTACTCACCATAAAATCATAATGGACTAATACTGAATAGAGTGTGAATAGTGGTCCTCAGTAAATCAGCTTTCTCAGTAAGAAAATATCAAAAGACTTCTAGAAACTGATGCAATGTCAAATAACAGCCAAATAATAAATATAGCTACTTTATTTTATTTTATTTTATTGCTTTTTTGCTGAGGCAATTGGGGTTAAGTGACTTGCCCAAGGTCACACAGCTAGGATGTGTTAAGTGTCTGAGGGCAGATGTGAACTCAGGTTTTCCTGACTTTAGGGCTGGTGCTCTATAGACTGCGCCACCTAGCTGCCCCTATAGCTACTTTATTAAAAAAAAAAAAAGAATAGATATACAGAAAGGGAAGCAGAGAGAATGAAAGAATGAGAAGTAAAATGAGAAAAAGAAAAGACGATATAGTCACAGATGTGAAAACTTTTATAAGCCTAGGAAGGGGCACTACATTTATTTTACTTATTTCCCTTAATTTATTTGTTTCTGGCCCATTGTACCTTAAAGTTTTATAGTGAGAGTTTGCACCTTGTTTTGCATATTGTATTCATTTTTCTTCTTGTAGTTATTAAACAAAATTAAAATAACTTTAAAAGATTCTTATGAGACAAAAGGAATTTTTATTACATCTCTAATATCTGTTATCGGTAATAATTTATACTAATGATCCACTTACATCCATTAGATACCATTAATAGAAACTAAATACTGGATTAAAAATGGTTTTAATGTCTTCATCTGAAAATTGTCTATTCATATTCTTTGAGCATTTAGCAATTGGAGATTGGATTGTATTCTTATAAATTTGAACCAATTATCCATGTATTTTAGAAATGAGGCCATTATCAGAATCCTTCAATATAAAAATGTTCCCCAGTTTTCTGATTCCCTCCTAATCTTATATGCATTTAATTTGTTTGTATAAATCTTTATAATTTAATATAATCAAAAATATCCATTTTGCATTTCATACTGTTCTCTAGTTCTTCCTTGTGCATAAATTCCTTTCTTCTGCACAAACTCTATTTCATAGCTAGTAAGTACCAAATGGCTTTGATGACTTGTTTAATAATATACTTTTAAGTCTGGGACAGTTAGGCTACCTTCTTTTGCATTTTTATCATTAATTTCATTGAAATTCTTGGGTTTTTTGGTCTTCCAGATAAACTTTGCTTTATTTTTTCTAACTCTGTAAATTATTTTCTTAGCAGTTTGCTTCATATTACACTGAAGGAATAAATTAATTTAGGTAGGATTCTCGTTTTTATTATATTAGTTTGGTCTACCCATCAGCACTTGATGTTCTTCCAATTGTTTAGATCTGACTTTATTTGTGAAAAAAAAAAAAAGATTGGACTTTATTTGTAATTGTGTTCATATAATTCCTGACTTGGTATTGGCAGGTAGACTCCTAAGTATTTTATATTATCTACAATAATGTTAATGAAATTTCTCTTTATATTTCTTGTGGCTGTACTTTGTTGGTAACATATAGAAATGCGTCTGATTTATGTATTTTATTTTGTAACCTACAACTTTGCTAAAGTTGTGAATTGTTTCTATTAGTTTTTTTTAGCTAATTGCCTAGGATTCTCTAAGTATACCTTAGGTCTGTGACATTGCATCTGCAAAGAGTGATAATTTGATTTCCTTATTGCCTACCTTAATTCCTTTAATTTCCTCTTCTCTTTTTGATAAAACTAACTTTTCTAATACAATATTGAATAGTAATGGTGATAATAGACAATCTTGCTTTACCCCTGATGTTATTGGAAATAGTTCTGGTTCATCCCTATTATATATGATGTTTTCTGATGATTTTAGATATATGCTTTAAGGAAAATTCCATTCCCAGTTCTTATTATTTCTTAGAGGCTTTGGATGTAAGAAGCTTTGACTTTGTTATCTTCTGAGGGTGTGTTTTGAGCTTCCTTGTCACCATAATTACTTTAAATGATCAGAAAATATTTCTGTCGTCTGCTCATTTTCCTATTCTATTACTTGGCCATTAACCCTTTGTTAAAATAGGACTCTGATTCCAGGATAAAGGATGCACTGCCCCAAGCTTTTGGGGTTTTCTGCAGCTGTTTTCAGAAATCCTTCTAGGGACCTGACTACAAACATTCTTTTCTGCCCTGAAAGTCTTAGGAGTGTCCTGGACCCATTGCAGCTGTAATATCTCTGTGCTAAAGCAATGGAGTCTTGCTTTGCTGATCCTAGGGCCAGGGCTATTCTGATGCAGCTGTACTAGAAATTCACACTGGACTCCCACTCTGGTGTCACAGACCCTCTCCACTGCCTTCCAAGGCCTCCCTGCTGAGTCTGGGTCAAGAGTTCCACAAGTCTCTAGCACTGTTGCTTATTCAGAGGACCCACCTTACTGAAGTTGGGTCTGGGCTAGGGTTGTAGCCTAGGCAGGTTCTAGGTCTGGGTTTGGGAGTAGGTCATGTCTTCAGCTGGGATTATCTGACATCCCACCCTGGTTCCACAAATGTTTTCTGCTGATCTTCTAAATCCTCTTTGAGCTGAGAAGTTTGGAAGCTTCCAATAAGACTGCTGATTCAGAGGTCCTGGTTAGCTGAAGCAGAGGACAGGACAAGGGTGGGAGCTGGAGCTGTGCTGGTACAACATGCACCAAGATTGTAGGCTGTGCTCCCACTCCAGTGTCACAGATACTTTCTACTGACTTAAGTTTCCTTTAGCTGGAAATGTTCTACTCCATATATTTGGTTGTTCTTATGTTTATTGTTTAAGAAATTATATTTTGATTAGTTTTTGAATCCCCTTTCTCATTTGCTTAATTCACTTAAGAAGTATGTATCTTTACTCTTTTTCACCAATTGATCTAATCTGATTTTAAGAAGTTATTTTTGTCAGTGTTTTTGTTCCTACTTTAGTAAGCACTAAACCCTTTTCATGTTTTTTTTTCTTATTTTTTATTCTTGGGTATATCAACCCAAATTTTTGCTCTACTCCTTATTTTAATTTTTAAAATCTTTTTTAACTTTACAAATGTATGATTTTTGAAAATTTCAATGTAGCCAATTTATTTTCTTGTCTTCTCAGTTTGTGTTTAAATTCTCTCCTAATAACTTCCTATGGTATATTTTAGTTTGTTTTATTGCTCATTTCCCAGGCTTTTTCTTAACTTTTAACTTACAATCTGTGAGTTGAGTTCAGAGCTGTGGAAAGAACTGCTGGCTATTAATTTTTCCCCAAGGTATATTGACAGTTTGTTGGTACATAGTACACACACATGAGAAAAATATTTTTCTTCTATACTTTAAAGTTCTCTTGGACTATAAAAATGTTTTATCCCATTATTGTGTTGGTCCTGATGCTCCAGATTGAATTTTGAGACATTCCTTAGAAGTTGTTTGGAGGGGAATTTGGGAAAACTAAGAAAAGGCCTTCCCCTAATTCCATCATCTTGGTTAGGAAGCACAAGTGAGGGGGAGGGGAGAGATATACTTAAAAATTGAAGTGAATATGTATTTTTGAAAAAAAAAAGCTTTAAAATTCTGCTCCCAGATAGAAGGTTTAAGATTAAAAATACACATCTGTTTGGCAAACTATGTCCAAAGCAGAATTTAGGAGAGAATAAGACTCTGAACATAACAGATTATTTAAAAAAAAAATTCCTGACTTACAGGGAACTATTTGGTAGCACTAAAAACTTTTATTTAAATCACTATAATTTGCATATTTTAAAATTTTATATTCTTCAAAAAATACAAATTATCTTCTGTTCAGAATGACTGCAGTTTATAAAATATAGTTACAAAAAGAACTGCAAAAAACTCTGTTGAAATATTACAATTTCGGGGGGCGGAGCCAAGATGTTGAACTGCAGAAAGCATTCTCTGTGAGCTCCTGAGACCTTCCTTCAGACCCAGACAAATTGAGGCTCCGAACTGGCTCTGGAGTGAGGGCGCCACCAAACACTTGGACTACAACGCACTTCTATCAACAATCTACTTTGAAAGAACTTCTGAGGTCAGTTTTAGACGTGCAGGGGATCGAGCAGCTCCCAGAGCTCAGACACCAGCGCTTAGATGCCAGTGCACAGCCGGGGTGCAAGTCCGGAGCTGATACGGAGCAGAAGATTTTAGGCTGCCAAGAAGTCCCTGGGAGAAGCTTGGGGCACTTTGCTCTGCTTGCGGGCAGGTGCTTTGGCACATCTGCCTTTGGTAAAGGGTGGATTGAGAGCAGCTGAAAGTGTGGTCCTACTGCGGATCTACCCCGATCAGCCGCAGACCAGAAGTCAACACGGCAAACTGCCCCAGGGCAAACTGAAATTGCTGCTGCAGAATTCCCTGCTGGTGACTGATACCTCAGCTGAAAACCATGAGCAAGAAGCAGAAGAGAGCTCTCACCATAGACAGCTTTTACAGGGAGAAAGTAGAGAAGCCCCCAGATCCTGAGATTCTGAAAACAATCCCAGATGAAGCCACAAAGGTAGACTTAAGCTGGTCTCCCTTTCAGAAGGCTTACTTGGAAGATTGCATAAAGAATCTCAAAAGAGAGCTAGAAGAAGAATGGGGAAATAAATTGAGATCAGGGCAACAGAAATATCAAAAACTGGAAAATAGGACTGGTGAATTGGAAAAAGATAACAATTCACTGAAAAACAAAATTGGTGAATTGGAAAAAGTCACCAATTCACTGGAAAATAAAAATAGTGAATTGGAAAAAGGTAACAATTCACTGAAAAAAAAAATTGGAAAAATGGAAAAAGAATGCAATGAACCAAAAAATTCAATTGGCCAGTTACAAAAGGAGCTTAAAAAGATAACTAAAGAAAAAAATACCTTAAAAATAAAAATTAAACAAATAGAAATGAATGACTCAATAAGACTTCAAGAATCAGTCAAACAAAAACAAAAAAAAAAATAAAAAAATAGAAGAAAATATGAAATATTTCCTAGGAAAAACAACTGACTTTGAAAACAAATCCAGGAAGGACAATCTAAGGATTATTGGACTCCCTGAAAGCCACGATAAAAAAAAAAGAACCTTGATGCTATCGCCCAGGAAATCATGAAAGAGAATTGCCCTGATGTTTTAGAATCAGAAGGCAAAGTTGGCATTGAAAAAATTCACTGATCACCTCCTGAAAGAGACCCCAAAATTAAAATCCCAAGGATTATCGTGGCCAAATTTCAAGACTATCACACCAAGGAAAAGGTATTGCAAGCATCTAGAAAAAAACAATTCAAATACCGAGGAACTGTTATTAGAATTACACAGGATTTGTCAGCTTCCACATTGAAGGATCAGAAGGGCCTGGAATCAGATATTCCTAAAAGGCAAAAGAACTTGGATTACAGCCAAGAATAATCTATTCAGCTAAATTGAGCATTATCTTCCAGGGAAGAAGATGGTCATTCAATGATACAGGAGAATTTCACCTATTTCTAATGAAAAGACCTGATCTGAACAAAAAATTTGACCTCCAAATAGAGAACTCAAGAGAAACATAAAAAGGTAAAAATGAAAGAACCCTTTTTAAAATTTATTTATTAATACTTTTTTATTTGCAAAACATATATATATGGGTAATTTCTAAACATTAACCCTTACAAAGCTTTCTATTACAAATTTCCCCCCCTACTCCCACCCCTCCTCTAGATTGCAGGATATCCACTGCATGATAATCATATTAGAATACTTAAGAAATCGAATATATGTGTAGTTACTGCATCATTTTTTTTGTGCAGGAGAAATCATATCTACAACAAAGAATAATCCAATAAAGGAAATACAATGCAAGCAAACCTCAATAGAGAACATGAAAATTTTATGTTGTGGTCCATATTTCACATCTCTCTCTCTGGGTGTATATGGCTTTCTTCAGCTAACAATTGGAATTGGTTTGAAGCATTTCATTGTTGAAGAGAGTCATGTCCATTAGAACTGATCCTCATATAGTATTGTTGTTGCCCAGAATAATGATCTCCTGGTTCTGCTCACTTCACTGAGCATCAGGTCATGCAAGTCTCTCCAGGGCTCTCTGAAATCGTCCTGCTGGTCATTTCTTACAGAGCAATAATACTCCATAACATTCATATACCATAATTTATTCAGCCAGTCTCCAAGTGATGGGCATCCATTCAGTTTCCAGTTTCTAGCCACTACAAAAAGAGCTGCTACAAACATTCTTGGACATGTGGGGCCCTAAGGAAAGAACACTTGAGAACTATATTTCTACTATGGGTATCCTTAAAGAATGGGGGTATAATTCGATTTTTCTTTTGATAATAATGGAAAAGAAATTAGGGGTGGAAGGGATACCATACTGAAAAGAAAAAGGGGGGGAAAAGAGGCAAAAAAAAGTTAAAATAAAGGAGGTAAAATAAGGCAAAATCTCATAAAGAGACATAGAAGATCTAATATAATTGAGGGAAAGAAGGGAGGGCAATGAGTATTGTGTAAACCTTACTCTCATTAGATTAGGCTCTAAGATAGTGTATCAGACACATTTGGTTGCAGGGAAAAACTCGGCCCTCCTTATAGGGAAGTATAAGGGAAAGGAGGAAAAGAAAAGGATAAACTAATAGAAGGATTAAGGGAAAGATGTAGAAAAGAGGGAGGGTTCTAAAGGGAGGAGGACTGTTAGAGTGAGGTGGTCATCAAAAACAAAATACTGGGGAGGGGGGAAGGGAGTAAGGGGAAAGGGAAGAGAAAAATATAACTTTGGGTAAATAAGATGGCAGGAAATATATATATATATATATATGTGTGTGTGTGTGTGTGTGTATACATATATATATATATATATATATATATATATATATATATATTTATATATACACTTATTTTAACTGTGAATGTGAATGGGATGAACTCTCCCATAAAACAGAAGTGAATAGTGGACTACATTAAAAGCCAGAATCCTACAATGTATTGTTTACAAGAAACACCTCTAAAAGATAGATATACATACAGAGTGAAGGTAAAGGGCTGGAGCAGAATCTTTTATGCTTCAAGTGAACAAAAAAGAGCAGGGGTATCAATCCTTATCTCAGATCAAGTAAAAGCAAAAATAGATCTAATTAAAAGAGATAAGGAAGGAAACTATATTTAACTAAAAGGTACCATAGACAATGAAGCAGTATCAATACTAAACATATATGCACTAAGTGGTATAGCATCCAAATTCCCAGAGAAGAAGCTAACAGAGATACAAGGAGAAATATTACAACTATACTAGTGGGGGATCTCAACCTTGCTCTCTCAGAATTAGATAAATCAAACCACAAAATAAATAAGAAAGAAGTTAAGGAGGTAAATAAAATGTTAGAAAAGTTAGGTATGATAGATCTCTGGAGGAAATTCAATGGCAATAGAAGGGAATATACTTTTTTCTCAGGGGTTCATGGAACTTATATGAAAATTGATCATGTGTTAGGGCATAAAAACCTCAAAATCAAATGCAGAACATCAGAAATGGTAAATGTATCCTTTTCAGATCATGATGCAATAAAACTCACATGTAATATAAGGCCAGCAGAAAATAAAGCAAAAGTTAATTGGAAATTAAATAATCTAATCCTGAAGAATGAATGGGTGAAAGAGCAAATTATAGACACAATCAATAATTTCATCCAGGAGAACGACAATAAGGAGACAACATACCAAAATTTGTGGGATACGGACAAAGCGGTTACAAGGGGTAACTTTATATCTCTAGATGCTTATTTGCATAAAATAGAGAAAGAGATCAATGATTTAGGGTTACAATTAAAAAAAAAAAACTAGAAAAATTGCAAATTAAAAAACCTCAAATAAATACCAAATTGGAAATTCTGAAAATAAAAGGTAAGATTAATAAAATTGAAAATAAGAAAACTATTGAATTAAATAAAACTAAGAGTTGGTTTTATGAAAAAAAAAACAGAAAAATAGATAAGCATTTAGTTAATTTGATCAAAAAAGGAAAGAGGAAAATCAAATTGTTAGTCTCAAAATTGATGAGGGAGAACTTTCCTCCAATGAAAAGGAAATTAGAGTAATAATTAGGAGTTTCTTTGCCCAACTTTATGCCAATAAATTTGACAATCTAAATGAAATGGAGGAATATGTACAAAAACATAGATTGCCCAGGTTAACAGAAGTAGAAATAAATAATTTAAATAGCCCCATTTTAGAAAAAGAAATAGAACAAGCTATTAATCAATTCCCTAAGAAAAAATCTCCAGGGCCAGATGGTGTTACATGTGAATTCTACCAAACATTCAAAGAACAATTAATTCCAATACTATACAAACTATTTGAAAAAATAAGGACAGAAGGTATACTACCAAATTCCTTCTATGATACCGATATGGTTCTGATAGCTAAACCAGGTAGGGTGAAAACAGAGAAAGAAAATTATAGACCCATTTCCCTAATGAATATTGATGCAAAAATTGTAAATAAGATTTTAGCAAGAGTTTACGAAAGTTATCTCCAAGATAATACACCATGAACAAGTAGGATTTATACCAGGAATGCAGGGCTGGTCCAATATCAGGAAAACTCTCAGCATAATCAATTATATTAATAATCAAACTCACAAAAACCATATGAGTATCTCCATAGATGCAGAAAAAGCATTTGATAAAATCCAACACCCAGTCCTGTTAAAAACACTAGAGAGTATAGGAATAAATGGGCTTTTCCTTAAAATGATTAGTAGCATCTACTTAAAACCATCAGCAAGCATCATATGTAATGGAGACAAACTAAAACCATTCCCATTAAGATCAGGAGTGAAACAAGGTTGCCCACTGTCACCATTACAATTTAATATTGTATTAGAAATGTTAGCTTTAGCAATAAGAGAAGAAAAAGAGATAAAAGGAATCAGAGTAGGTAATGAAGAAACCAAATTATCACTCTTTGCAGATGACATGATGGTATACTTAGAGAACCCTAGAGACTCAACTAAAAAACTACTAGAAACAATTCACAACTTTAGCAAAGTTGCAGGATACAAAATAATTCCACATAAATTATCAGCATTTTTATATATTACCAAAAAGTTCAGCAGCAAGAGATAAAAAGAAATTCCATTCAAAATAACCGATGATAGCATAAAATATTTGGGAATTTATCTGCCAAGAAAAAGTCAGAAACTATACAAACTAAACAACAAAACACTTTCCACACAAATAAAATGAGACCTAGTTAATTGGAAAAACATTAAGTACTTATGGGTAGGCTGCGTGAATATAATAAAAATGACAATACTACCCAAACTAATTTACTTATTTAATGCCATACCAATCAAACTCCCAAGAAATTATTTTACAAATCTAGAAAAAATAGTAGCAAAATTCATTTGGAAGAACAAAAGGTCAAGAATTTCAAGGGAATTAATGAAAAAAAAAAAAAAAAACAGATGAAAGTGGTCTTGCTGTACCAGATCTAAAACTATATTATAAAGCAGCGGTCATCAAAACCATTCGGAACTGGCTGAGAAATATAGTGGTACATCGCTGGCATAGAATAGGATATCAGGTCAAGGTAGGAAATAACATTAGTAATTTAGTGTTTGATAAACCCAAAGACCCCAGCTTTTGGGATAAGTACTCACTATGCAGCAAAAATTGGAAACTAGTGTGGAAGAAATTAAGGCTGGACCCACACCTAACACCACATAACAAGATAAGATATAAATGGGCTCATGATCTAGATATAAAGAGTGATATTATAAGCAAATTAGAGGAACATAGGATAGTTTACCTCTCAGACCTGTGGAGATGGAATAAATTTATGTACAAAGAAGATCTGGGCAATCAATCAATAAATCAGCAGGACTGATCAGCACCACAAATAATTCAATCAGCAGAACTGCCCAGTACCTGAAATAATTCAATCAGCAGAACTGCCCAGCACCTGACATAATACAATCAGCAGAACTGCCCAGTTCCTGAAATAACTTAATAAGCAGAACTGTGCCAGGGCAAATTAAAGCAGCTGTCCCACCTTTGCCCTAAACAGACCTCACACCTTTAAAAAAATGAATAAAAAACCAAAAAGAGCTCTCACCATAGACAACGTTTATGGAGTGAGGGAGGAACAGACCTCAAATCCTGAGGCCCCTAAAGGTAGAGCAACCCCAGAAAAAGCCCCAAAGACAGATAAACTGGTCTCCATGTCACAAGGCTTTCTTTGAAGATTGCATAAAAAATCTTAAAATAGAGTTAGAAGAAACATGGGGAAACGAAATGAGATCACTGCAAAATAAAATAGAAAAAATGGAAAATGAATGCAATGAACAAAAAAATGTAAATGGTCAATTGCAAAAGGAACTAAAAACAGTAACTCATGAAAATAAGACATTAAAAATTAGAATCGAACAATTGGAAATGAATGACTCATTAAGACTTCAAGAATCAGTCAAACAAAACCAAAAAAATGAAAAGATAGAGAAAAACATGAAATATCTCCTAGGAAAACAACTGACCTGGAAAATAGGTCTAGGAGAGACAATCTAAGGATTATAGGGCTTCCTGAAGACCATGATGAAAAAAAAGAACCTAGACACTATCTTCCAGGAAATCATACAAGAAAACTGCCCTGATATTTTACACCCAGAAGGCAAAATACTCTTTGAAACAATCCATTGATCACCACCTGAAAGAAACCCAAAAATTAAGTCCCCCAGAAATATCATGGCTAAATTCCAGAACTATCACACCAAGGAAAAGATATTACAAGAAGCCAGACAGAAACAATTTAAATATCGGGGATCCACAATTAGGATCACACAGGACCTAGCAGCTTCTACTTTGAAGGATCGAAGGGCCTGGAATCAGATATTACGAAGGGAAAAGGAACTTGGATTACAGCAAAGAATAAGTTACCCAGCTAGAATGAGCATTGTCTTCCAGGGCAGAAGATGGTCATTCAATGATATAGGAGAACTTCACCTATTTCTACTGAAAAGACCAGAACTGAACAAAAAATTTGATCTACAAACTCAGAACACAAGA
>JAJPUD010006226.1:108581-135670 GCA_023553655.1 Myrmecobius fasciatus
ATATATATATATATATATATATATACTATAACAAAGATCACTAAGGATTAGTTTAAAAAAAGTAGAGCTACTAGTAATCATTAATCTTAAACAAAATAAAACTTAAAGATTGAGTCTAGTGAAAAATCCACATTGTATATTAGCTATATTAATATTATTTTAGATGCGTCTCTACATATGGGGGAAAATGTGTTTATGTGTATATGTGTGTCTATTTGTGTATGTGTAAATATGTATGCATGCAGCTCAATGTATGTGTATATAAATCCATGTTTATGTGAGTCTGTGAATAAGTGAATGTATATATGTGTATATGTACATTTCTATCTTTATACATCTGTATCTATCTATCCATCGATATGTATATATAAATATATCTGTAGCTTTCTTGGAGGAGGTAAGCAAGGATAACAGGGAAAATAAAGTAAAAAAAAATGTGCACAGTAGAGAACAAAAGAATAATCTACAAGGAAGCAAAGAAAAGATAGACATTCATGAATATATTTTCTTTTATTATTACATATGGTTTCTTGAAATGGAAATTTATTATTATATATTCTGAATTTTCCCTGATGTTCTGCTGGGCACATGGCAATATTATGTTTTGTTTTGTTTTTGTTTTGTTTTTATTTTCCATTTCTTTTTTTTCTCTATTCCATTTTTTCTTATTTTGCATTTAGTGTAATAAATAACATTTAAAAAATCAATTCCTTGTTAATGCGTTATGCCTTGGCTTTCTCTTACAGAAAAATGTAATGTAAAAAATTCCTCTTACAGAGGAATGTCCATGTTGCACAGCAGTGACAATACATGGTCTGTGCCTTAGGGCCCTTTTTTCATCTTCATCATTTTCTTTTATCTTCAGCACAAGAATTACATGAACTTCAGCAAAATCCGCACCAGTGTAATACTTCTCAGGTTTCTGTCTCTCATGTCATGTAAACAGACTACAAAATTGGAATTAATGGTACTTCCTATCCATCTCTGACATACTATGTGTGTGTATGTGTGTCCTATCTGTTTAGAAGGGCTTTGGGAAGTTAAAGATGATTTAATTAGGAACTAACTCATTTTTTACTATTCAGATAGTATGAGTTGAAGGTAGTACTCTCAGTCCTTCCCAGCATTGCTGTGCAGAGAAATAGAAGAAAAAGGATCAAAGCTCTCAGACAATTTGATCTTACTTTACTTAATGCAAGATTATTTGGTAACTAAAATGGATCAGAGATGAGAGAAACTATTTAAAATTTAAAAGACCAATTACACATCTATCGCCATCACTTTTTTAAAATTTATTTTATTTGCATAACATATGTGTGGGTAATTCTTCAACAATAACCCTTACATAGCTTTCCGTTACAAATTTTTCCCCCCAACTTCCCCACCCCTTCCCTAGATGGCAGGATATCCACTACATGTTAATTATGTTAAAATATTGGCAAATCGAATATATGCATACATATTTCCAAACTTATCATTGTTGTGCAAGAAAAATCTTATCTACACAAACGATATATCAGATAAAGGAAACACAATGTAAGCAAACATCAATCAAGGAGTATGAGAATGTTATGTTGTGGTCCACATTTCGAATCCCTCTCTCTGGGTGTATATGGCTTTCTTCAGTGAACAATTGGAGGTGGTTTGAAACACATCATTGTTGAAGAGATATTGCCATCACTTTAAAGAAAAGGTTATAAGGATCTGAACTAAGGTGGTGGTCATGTAAGTAGACTAAAGAAGCCGTTGGCTAAGATATCTGTGATTCATAATGTTGAATCATTAAGACTTAACAACTGAATAAATAAATAAATAAGACTTAACAAACTGAATAAAATATCAAGGAGGAAAATCTGAAACTTTAGGAATATTTTCTGTTCAAGAGCTAGGAAAATATGGAGGAGTGGAAATAGTGGTCCTATTAAGTTTAAAAGGCTGAGAGAAGTACTAGTTGGAGGTGCCCAGCAATCTGTCAGGAGAGAGGTAATCATGGTACCTCTTGAAGGATACAAAAAAAGAAAAAAAGAAAGAAAAGAATAGAAAGACGGAATTGAAATAGGAGAATTTCTTCTAGACAGAAGAACCACATCTTTCTGAGAGACTAGCAAATGATTAATAGGGAATTTATAAATGGATTTGGAGTTGTAGATTTGGGAAAAAGAGGAAGTTCATGCCAAATTGCTGCAAATTTCTAAGAGCAGAAGAAAATTTGATTCTTTAATGAATAAATAACATTATTATTAAGTGCCTATTACATGCAAAGCAAAATGCTAAATATTGGAAATATAATGTGAAAAATAAGACAATTACTATGTCCATCTAATCCAGGAGAGTATACAGTACACAACAAAGGTTTCAGTTACAAGTTATTCATAATGAAAAGTAACTTGTTTGCACATAGATGTCTAAATGTTATGATTTCTACTTAACTACATAGTCATGCATTTTTAAAATAAGGCTCTGAATTCCATTGTCAATGACATATTAAGTTTAACAGACAATAGATCTGACATCGAATTTTTCATATGTAAATAACTAAAGTTCTTTCTTTTAATAAAACATACATCCATGCTTATTGTGGAAATGGGTTTAACAGCAAAATTCCTAAGAAAATAAAGATGTGCTTACTAGAGATATAACTAATCTGTAAACTATAATAGGGTGGGAGGTCTTATCATATATAAATTTTGTAACTTTACTAAAGGATATGAGAGTAGTGTAAGCACATAATGAGTGCTTAATATGCATTTTTTTGCAAGGACAATTTGCTATTGTATAGTTTTGTCATTCATATCCATTTCTTCAATTCCTTTATTTGATATTTTCTTGGTGAAGATAATAAGGTGATTTGCCCTTTCCTCCTCCCATTCATAAATGAGGAAACTGAGACAAATGGGGTTAACTGTTTCAGCTAAAAAGGGCCTGAGACCATATTTGAAACAAGGTTTTCCTGACTTCAAGTCTAGTCCTCTACACACTGCACCACTTAGCTTCTACATTAAAAAGTATTTTTCATATTGTCTTTTGTAACCTTTTCTCTGAAAAATGTCATCTATAACATTGTAGAATGCAATTGTATTAGTGTATAGTAATAGAATACAAGATCAATTATTTAATGGACAGCATTATTTTTAATCCTCTCTGAAACTGATCAATGAAAGAGCATAGTTTACTAATTTTTTTCTTTTATTTTTTTCTTAGTGAAATGTTTAACTTTGAAATCTGGATTGTATTCATCACATTGTGCTCATGCAGCCTTTGTGAAATTATTCTTTTGATTGAGTGTGTGTGGTTTTGTTTTTGTTTCTTTTTTGTTTTGTTTTGTTGTAAACATTGCTTTAGTCATAGGTTAGGGCCAGCTTGAACTTCAATTATTTTCTTGAAGAAATCTTAGCACAATTGGTCAAAAAGCAATTGTTTATTATATCAATCACATCAGTCTGTGTTCTCTCACAATGCTCAGGCTGAAGGGAAGGAAATTGTTCACAAATGAGACTTAGTGTCCTTAAATGCCTCTTTTTTTTTTAAACACTACTGTGTTTCAGATTCCTCTCTTTCCTATAATAAATATCAAAGAAATTCAAATGTTGTCTTATCATTAACTATTTGTCAAAAAAAGTAGATGGAATGAACTTTAATTTTATTTCATTTTAAAATTCCATTCCAATTTTGAAAGGGCTTCAAAGAAAAATTTTATTCTGCATTTACAGGGAGAAGCACACTATTCTATATAAAAAGGCAAAGGAAATTTAAAGGAAGAGATGTGTGGGTGTATGCAAATTCTTAATAACTTAGGAATGGCAGATCTCCTGCAAAAATTATTTGATTAAATTCTTAATTTAAAACAAAGTGATTTTTCATATTGCGCAGAAGTGAAAATATAATCATCTTATTCCTAGTATTCTTTTTTGAGATCTAGGGAAAGGGAATGAAAAAAAGGAGAAGAGAAGGAGAAAAGAGAAAACAGGAGAATAGAAGAGAATGAGAAGATGAAGAGGAAGGAGAGGATAAAAAGGTACAATATTAAAAAAAATTGGAAAATAAGTGGATAATAGTGAAAGAGTGAGAAGTACAGGTGATAAGAGAGGAAAGAAAAGAGAAAGAGGAATGACTTCAAAGGATAGAGGAAAAAGGAAGAAATAAGAGAAAAAAAGGAGAAAGGGAGAAGGATACAGAACACAGATGAAGTGAAGAAAGAAGGGGGAGAAAACTATGAAGGAAAGGAAGCAATGTGAAGAATCTGTTTTAGTGCTCATGATGAAAAAAGGAATAGCTCAAGATCACATTTGTTTAGAATTCTCATTCCTATTCTACTGTATTCATGAAACTATTTCTAGAGGCAGAGGACATTTAGATTAGCTCTTGTGTACAATTAACTCACTTACATTTTTTCTTAGGCATATGCCAAATTGGAAGAATTAAAGGAAATGAGGAACCAAAATTTTTATCTTTTATCGATTTATTTTTTGTATATTTTATACCAGTTTTCTCCATTGATCAAATATTCTATTTCTTACCTAGTACCAAATTAATTTAATGATTATCACTTTGTTTGAGGCAATGTCATGCAAATTCATTTAACTGTATATTTTTCATTGTTTAATCTGCTATTCTATTTCTTTATATTTGTTATTTTGCTTTCCACAACTTCATATAAAATTCATTTAAAATAATTGCATTTTTTGTTTATTTGTTTTGAGTTCCAAATTCTGTTCCACAGGCCACCCCCTTCACCATTCCTGAGATAGTAAACAATGTTATACGTCATACCTCAGCAATCTTTTAATTCATTTTTATATTAATCATTTTGTGAAAGAAAATTGAAAACAATGGAGAGAGTGAGAAAGAGAGAGAGTGAGAAGAGAGAAAGGGCAGGCAGAGGGAGAGAGGGAAAGAGACACAGAGAGAGAATGAGAGTGAAAGAATGAGATAAAAAAGAGAGGAAGGAAGGAAAAGAAAGAAAGAACAAAAGAAGTAAAGAAACAAGGAAAAGAAAGAAAGGAAAAGAAAGAAAGAAACCAAAAAAAAGAGAGGAAAAAGAAAGAAAAAAGAAAGATTAGTTGGTTTTGGTTTGTATGGAGATGACATCAATTCTTTCTCTGGAAGCAGAAACATTTTCATGTATATTGTATCATTATATTGCTGAAAATAGTTGCCATTTACACGTGACCATGACAAAATATTGTACAGTGTTCTCCTTGTTCTGATCATTTCACTCTCTATCATTTCAAGTATGTCTTTTCAGGATTTTCAGAAATCACCTAGTTTGTCATTTCTTATGACAAAATAATATTTTATGAAAATCAAATAACATAACTTGTTCAACTTTTCTTCAATCAATGGATATTCCCTCAATGTCCAGTGCTTAGCCCTACAAAAAGCTTTACACCTCTTTTGTACAAAAAGATTCTTTTCAATTTTTAACTGTTACACCAACCTAGAAGCTGAATTAGTGGAACAAAGAATATGCATGGTTTTATAGTCCTTTAGGTGTAATTCCAAACTGCTCTCCAGAATGGTTGTATCAGTTCACAATCCCATTGACGGTGCATTAGGATCCTGTTTTTTCCACATTCCCTACAATATATGTAATTTTCCTCTTCTGTCATGCTAGTCAATATAATAGTTATTTTAATTTACATTACTCTAATCAAAAATTTAAAGCATTTTTATGTAATTATAGATAGCTTCAATTTCTTTGTCTGAAAATTGTTCATATTTTTGACCACTGATCAATTAAGGAATGGCTTGTATTATTGTAATTTGACTCACTTTTATGTATATTAAAAATGAAGTTTTTATCAGGGATACTTGTATAAAATGTACTCTTATTTTCTGAATTTCTTCTAATTTCGGTTACAGTAATTATGCTTGTGCAAAAACTTTTCAAAGTGAAACAAAATTATCCATTTTAAAATTTCATATTGTTGTCTATATCTGATTTGCTACTACATTTTTCTGTCATTCATATATTTGACAGATAAACTATTCCATGCTTTCCTGATATTTGCCCATGTTATCACTCTTTATTTCTAAATCATTTTGATCTTATCTTGTTACATGTTGTAAAATGATATTGTTTTACCTACTTTCTGCCTTCCTGCTTTCCAGTTTTCCTAGCAGTTTTTGTCAAATAATGAATTTTTGTCCCCAAACTTTGAATTTTGGGGTTTATGAAATGTTTAAATCACTATGATAATTTACTGTGATATATTGCCTAGTTAATCTATATCACTGAACCATTACTGTATTTCTTAACCAGTATGACACTTTTCAAATAATTAGTTTTGTAATATAGTCTGAAATCTGGTATGACTAAGCCACCTTCCTTCATATTATTTTTTATTGAATTCTTTGGTATCTTTTACATTTTTTTCTTCCATATCAATTATGTTATTTACTTTTTCAAGCTCTATTTTTTGTAATTCAATTGATATAGCACTGAATAATTTAATTTAGGTAGAATTGTTATTTTTATTATGTTGGCATGGTCTACTAATGAATAATCAATATTTTTCTTCTTGTTTAGATCTGATTCTACATGTTTGAAAAGTGTTTTACAATTGTGATAATAGAATCCTGCATTTATCTTGAAAGGTTAAATCCCCAAGTATATTATATTTTATAGGTATAGATATAGATGTTTTATCTCTTATTTCTGGACTTTGTTGATACATCTCTATATATATATTTGTGTATATATATATGTATATACACATATGTATAGATAGATAATTTATGTGTTTTTTTTAATATGCTGCAACTTTGCTAAAGATGTTAATTGTCCCCAGTAATTTCTTATTGTATTGTCTAGAATATTTTTAAGTATTGTGGTTTGATAACTGATATAGACAATTATGTTGACAGTTTTCCTTATATTGAGTCAGCTCTGCATTCTGATATAAATGCCACGTGGTCATAGGTATATGATTCTTGTGATAGATTCTTCCTAATCTTCTTGCTTATACTATATTCATTTTTTTCCATCCATATTTATTTTTTTTTCTTTCTTTTTTTTTTTTTTTTTTTTTTGCTTTTTGCTGGGGCAATTGAGGTTAAGTGACTTGCCCAGGGTCACACAGCTAGGGAATGTTATGTGTCTGAGACCATATTTGAACTCAGGTCTTCCTGACTTCAGGGCTGGTGCTCTATCCACTGCGCCACCTAGCTGCCCCTCCATCCATATTTCTTAAAGAAATTGGTTGATTTTTTTTTAATCTCTATTTTAGCTCTTCCTAGTTTAGATATCAGAGCCCTATTTGTGTTATAAAAAAATTTGGTAGAACTCCTTTTTCTCCTATTCTTCAAATACATTATATAATATTGGGATTAATTGTCCTTTAAATGTTTGTTAACATTTTTTGTGCATTTATATGGCCCTGAGAATGTTTTTTAGAAATTTCCTTGATTTGTTCAATTTCCTTTTCTAAGATAGTTATTCAAATATAGTATTTTTTCTTCTGCTTATCTGGCCAAGTTATTATTTTTTAAAGAATCATAACTTTCACTTCGATTTTCAGATTTATTTGTACATATTTGGGGAAAATGTCCTCTCATTCTCAGATATCAAAATAGTTTTCCTTGATAATTTCTTGAAATGCAATATTATTTATTTTTTTTAAATCATCATTTGATAGAGCAATAATTCTTAAATGAATTCTGCTTGATCTCTTTTTCAAGTCAATTGTTTTTACAATGGGATATTTCACATTTTCTTCTTTTTTGTTTTGATTTCATTTCATTGATTCTTGATTTCTTGTATAGTCATTAGTTTCACTTGCCAGATTCTAATACTTAAGGTTTGATTTTCTTCAAGGAGCATTTATACCTCTTTGTTTTTGACTAATTCTGTTTTAAGAAGTTTATTTTTTAGTGAAATTTAATCATTTTTATCCTTCCTTTACTAAGATGTTGACATTTTTCATGATTCTCTTGCCTTACTCTTTCTTACTTATCTTTAATGACTGAATGGTTAATTGTCTCAGTCAAATTGAAGTTAAAGATCTTAATTTAAAGCCAAGGCCTCCTACTGGATCTAAGGCCATGTCTAGTCCTCATGTATCTGACAACTGGATCCATACAATTCTAGAGGAGAAAATGAGGTTTGTAATTGCTAGCTCGTACTCACTCAAATCTAATTTACCTACATGTTATAGTATCATCTCCCTAATGTTCTGGTCATTTTCCAGAACAAAGTACTAAAAACAACCCAGCTACCATATTGCACTGGCAGAGGTGAACCTTCCTGCTGGCTTGTTTGGATAATATTATCTACCTGCTTAGTTTTTTGGGAGCAAGACCTCACTATTGATCTGCCCAAGGAGGAGCTTCTCACTGTTGTCACTCCTAAAATTGAGTTTCTACTGTAAGCTTGCTCCAGGGGTCTTGCATCTGGTGGTAAGCCTTTGCTACTGAACACTGAGGTTGAGGACTTCCTGAGCCACTGATCCATAAGGAATGCTAACTTGCCTTGGAGATCCAAACTTCTGCTTTCCAATGTTTGACAAGCCTTGTTGGTGGCTTACCTCAGGTTTCAGTATTTTACTGCAGGGCTTCTTAGTGTGGTCTACTGCAGTTGTTTGCCAACTATGATCCCTCTCACTCTAGTGAGACAGAACTTTCCCTCTGAGTCTTCATTCTGAACTAGATAATAAGCTATTTCTTTGTTCTAAAACTGTATTAAAGGCATTGTCTTAAAGTTGTTTAACCAGAATTTGGGAAAGCTAATGCAAGTATTTTCTTCCTTCTCCATCTTGGCACTTAAAGTCTTTCCCCTAATATTCCTAATCTATTGCTCCCTCCGAAGAATTTTATTTTTCTTTCTTAGATTTAGAAAGTATTTCTTTGGTAATTTGGTTGTTATGACACTGAATAGGCAAATTCATTTAGGTATTATTATCTTAATTATATTGAAAAGATCTACTCATGTCAGTTATTATTTCCCCAATTGCTTTAAATTTCCTTATACCAAAAAAAATTGTTATCATGTTCATGGAATGTTTCTGTATGTGTCTTATTTTTATATGGATTACAATTATTTTAAATGCAATTTAAATTCTAAGTCTTACTACTAGGTTTTGTGGAAGGATGGAGAAATGCAGTTTGTGTTGTTATGTTTTATATTCTGAAGCCATTTTAAAGTTAAGTATGTCAATTAATTTTAGAGGCTCCTCTTTAATTCTTAGGCATAACATCATATAAGCTGCCACTAATGATAATGTTTCTTTATTTTCTATACCAATTATTTCAAATTATTTTTCTTGTCTTATTGCTATAGTTAGTATATCTAGGCCTATACTGAATAATAATCATTCTAGTTTTACCCCTGATCTTGCTGAAAGTGTTTCTAGCATATAAACATTACAAATAATATATGCCCTTCGTCTTAAATAAATCTTGCTTATTATTTAAAGAAAAATTCAAAGTATTTCTATTTGCTAGTGCTTTTATGAAAGCTATATTTTGTCAAAAAGAATTGAATTTATTAATATGTTCACTTTTTAAAAATTTATATTGACAAACATGCTTGCATTTTTCTTAATACTGACCTAGAAAAACATCTCTCATGTTCATATTCAATTTTGGATAAATTGCTGTAACACCTATCATGGTAATAGGTCTATAATATTTGGTTTCCTTCTTTAAATATCAAAACTATATATGTCAGAGAAAAAACTTGGTAATACTGTTTCTTCACCTATTTTTTTCTTTTTGTTTTTTATTAAAGCTTTTTATTTGCAAAGCATATGTATGGGTAATTCTTCAACAATGACCCTTACAAAGCTTTCTATTACAAATTTTCCCCCCAGTCCCCACCCCTCCCCTGGGTGGCAGGATATCCACTACATGTTAATTATGTTAAAATACTTGACAAATCGAATATATGTATACATATTTCCACACTTATTGTTGTGCAAGAAAAATTGTATCTACAAGAAAGAAAAATCAGATAAAGGAAACACAATGCAAGCACACATCAATAGAGAGCATGAAAATGTTATATTGTGGTCCACATTTCATATCCCTCTCTCTGGGTGTATATGGCTTTCTTCAGTGAACAATTAGAACTGGTTTGAAACATTTCATTGCTGAAGAGAGCCATGTCCATCAGAATTGATCATCATATAGTATTGTTGTTGCCGTGTATAATGACCTCCTGGTTCTGTTCACTTTGCTCAGCATCAGTTCATGCAAGTCTCTCTAGGCCTCTCTGAAATCATCCTGCTGTTCGTTTCTTATAAAAGAATAATATTCCATAACATTCATATACCATAATTTATTCAGCCACTCTCCAATTGATGGGCATCCATTAAGTTTCTAGTTTCTTGCCACTACAAAAAGGGTTGCCAAAATATTCTTGCACATGTGGGGCCCTTTCCTTCCCTTAAGATCTCTTTGGGATATAAGCCCAATAGAAACACTGCTGGGTCAAAGGGTATGCACAGTTTGATCACTTTTTGAGCGTAGTTCCCAATTGCTCTCCAGAATGGCTGGATCTGTTCACAGTTCCACTAACAATGTATCAGTGTCTCAGTTTTCCCACATCCCCTCCAACATTCATCATTATCATTTCCTGTCATTTTGGCCAATATGACAGGTGTGTAGTGGTACCTCAGAGTTGTCTTAATTTGCATTTCTCTGATCAATAGTGATTTGGAGCACCTTTTCATATGACTAGAAATAGTTTTAATTTCATCATCTGAAAATTATCTGTTCATATCTTTTGACCATTTATCGATTGGAGAATGGCTCAAATTCTTATAAATATGAGACAATGCTCTATATATTTTAGAAATGAGGCCTTTATCAGAGCCCTTAAATGTACAGATGATTTCCCAATTTATTGCTTCCCTCCTAATCTTGTCTGCATTAGTTTTGTTTGTACAGTAACTTTTTAACTTAATATAGTCAAAATTATCTATCTGATGTTCAATTAAGAGTTCCAGTTATTCTCTGAACATAAATCTTCACTTATTTTTTCAAAGTTTACATAATATTGCAATTAGTTGTTCTTAAAATATTTGACAGAAGTAGCTTGAAAATCCATATAGTCCTAGGATTTTTTTTATTTTTTTATTTTTATAGGATGCTGGTATAGGGATTGTTCACTTTCTTTCTGTAAGATAGAACTAATGTTTGATTTCTTTAAGTTTTGTTATTTTTAACTTTAATTTAATTAATCCCTTCCTTGATTTTCAGGATTCTACTGTGATGTTATTTTGAAATTTGAAATTTATTTTAAAATATTTTTAAAACATGCTTGTCTAATTAATTTATAATTTTTTCTCTTTTTTTTACTAATGTAGGGACTTAGAAACATTAATATCCCCCTTAAGCATTGCTTTGGCTACATCTCAGAAATATTTCTATCTTATTGTATGATTTTTAATAAAATTTTTGATTATTTGTTTGATTTGCTTTCTTACCAACTCTTCCTATGAGATTAAATTATTCAGTTTCCAATGAATTTTTAACTTGATTTTCCTAGCACCGTTATTGAAAGTATTTTATGGCCCCAAAATATTGCATTTATTATTTATATTTTTCTGCTTTGTTTGTGAGATTTTTATGCTCTAATACATTATGAATTTTTGAGAAAGTACTTTGTATAGCTGTGAAAATTATATATTGCTTTCTATCTAATTCATTATTTCCCATTGGTCCATCACATCTAACTTTTTTCTAAAATTCTACTCATTTGCCTAAATTTTTTATTTTTTATTTTAAGGTTAGATTTATGTAGGTCTCAGCAGGACAAAATGAAATTCCCCACTCCTACCGTTTTACAGTCTATTTCTTTCTCTAACTCATTTGATTTTTCCTTTAAGAATTTGAATGCTTTGTCAGTCAATATTATTACTTTATGTGTGGTAACTTTTAGCAAAAATATAGATTCAGTAATTATCTCCTTTAATTAGATCTAGTTTTCCTTTTTCTTTGAGATCATGTTTGTTACATTTACATTTTTCTTCTTTAGATGAAGCATAATAGCTTCAGCTTCAATCACTTATTTTCACTCTATTGCTTACAAAAGACATGTATAATAGAAAGACATACACAGTTTTGTATTCTAGTTTCTAATCCATTCTGTCATTCTCTTACTTTTTTATAGAACAATACATTTCATTAACATTCACAGTTTTTTGTTGCTAATTGTGTATTTACATCCATTATATTTATCCTTTTTTTTAACCCTGCTATCTCCTATAAAGTCTGTTTCCCTTCTGACCATTGTCTACCTTGATGTACCCTCTTTATTATCACTACTTCCCCCTTTTATTAGGTAGTTTCTCTTCTCCTACCTTTTATATTTTAAAACTTAGAATTGCTAATTGTCTCTCTCACCCCTTGCCCCCATTCATTGAGAAAACAAGCAATTTGACATAGCTTATATATGTATAATCATGCAAAACACATTTCCAGACAACTCATTATATAAAAGAAAATAGAAAAAAAAGAAAGAAAAGAAATTTGAGATATGTAAAGTTAAACAGTCCAACTTAAATGTTCCCAGAGACTATTTGTGTCTGATCTGTGGCAGAGCCTTCTGATCTATTATTTGTCTGATCACCCACTGTCAGACACACTGTAATAAAACTTCAGGATAGTGATGTCATTTTGGTCCTCTTCACAATGAAGACAACAACCAACCAACTAAATAACTCTAGCTTAAAAGTTTTGGAAACTACTGTCATTTATTCAATAGTCACTATGCCTACTTGTGGTTTTCTGGGGATAGGTCTATGCTGGTACCGCTAGTGCTACCATGACATTCTGTCTTAAACAGGCAAGACAGATCTTCCCTTAATTGTCTGGGTCTGGAAAATTGTTTCATTCGCGGGTTTTTTTTTTCTTTTCTTTTCTTTCTTTCTTTTTTTATAATTCTGCTACTCTAGAATTTGTGTAGTTGCTATGTAAAGGTGTTTGGAAGAGTTTAGGAAGAACTCAGGCAAGTTCATGCTTTTACTCAGCTATTTGGCTCTGCCTCTTCAAAAGTATTAAGATTTGCATGATCTCCCACAATTTAATCTATTTTTCTTTTGGCATGATCACCATCTCTGAGTATTTCAATTCTTCAATATTTCAATATGCCACATGTGAGATTATACCTCTCATTGTTAATTGTTAAATGCATCATATTTATGTAATTTTTTCACATATATCCAAAATTTTACTTTTGTTTTCTTTTTTAAAAAAATCATTCATTAATTTATTTATTTTAACACATATTGCTTTATGAATCATGTAGGGAGAGAAAAATCAGAGCAAAAGAGAATACCATGGGAGAGATTAAAAAAAAAAAAAAAACAGAAAAAAATCAGTGAACATAGCATGTGTATTTTCATTCACTTTCTTTAGTTCTTTTTCTGGATGCAGATTTTCTGTCCAGTTTGAATCACTGAACCACTGAGAAGAACCAAAATTTTCATAATTGATTACTGCACATTCTTGCTGTTATTATATACTATGTATTTCTGGTTTTTTGCCTTTTTTTGTTTTTGTTTTTATTTTTTGCTCAGCCTCAGTTCATGTAAATATTTCCTGGTTTTACTATAATCAGCTTTTTGTCATTTTTATAGAACAATATTGTTCCTTTACGTTCATATGTCACAACTTGTCCAGCCAATTCCCAATTAACAGGCATTTACTAATTTTCAAATTCTTTGCAACGACAAAAATAGCTACTTCAAACATTTTGAGTATATCTGTGTCCTTTTCCTCCTTTAAGATTTCCTTGTTATGGCAACCCTTTTTGTAGTGGCAAGAAACTGGAAACTGAAAGGATGCCCATCAATTGGAGAATGGCTGAATAAATTATGGTATATGAATGTCATGGAATATTATTGTTCTATAAGAAACGGCCAGCAGGATGATTTCATAGAGGCCTGGAGAGACTTGCATGAACTGATGCTGAGTGAAACGAGCAGAACCAGGAGATCATTATACACAGCAACAACAATATTACGTAATGATCAATTCTGATGGACATGGTTCTCTTCAACAGTGATGTGATTCAAACCAGTTCCTATTGTTCAGCAATGAATATAGTCATAAACATCCAGAGAGAGGCCTGAGGGAACTGAGTGGGAACCACAACACAGCAATTTAATGCTTTCTGTGAATATTTCCCTGCATTTTGTTTTCCTTCTTAGGTTTTTTTCCCCTCTCTTTCTAGATCTGATGTTTCTTGTACAGTAAGATAACTGCATAGATATGTATACATATATTGGATTTGTCATATAATTTAACATATTTAGCATGTATTAAATTACCTGTCATCAAGGGGTGGGGGATGCGGCGAAGGAGGGGAAAAGTTTGGAACAAAAAAAAAAGTTTTGCAAAGGTCAAGGTAGAAAAATCACTCATATGTTTTGTAAATAAAAAGCTTTTAATAAAAAAATAATAAGATTTCCTTGTTAAACAGACCCAATAACGGTACTGCTGTATAGTTTTATAGCCCGTTAGCCATAGCTCCAGATTGCTCTCTAGAGGCATTGCATCATTTCACAACTCCATCAATAATGCATTAGTGTCCTAGTTTTCCCACATGCTTTTCAACCTTTATTATTACCTTTTCCTGTTATCTTAGCCAATATGAGAAGTGTGCAGTGGTACCTCAGAGTTATTTCGATTTATATTTCACTAATCAATAATGATTTAAAGCATTTTATTATAAAACTAAAGAATTTGTCATCTGAAAATTCTTTGTTCATGTCGTTTGAGGATTTATCAATTGGGGAATAACTTGGATTATTATAGATTTGACCCAGTATTTTATGCATTTTAGAAATGAGACTTTACTGGCTGTAAAGATTTTTTCACAGCTTTCTATTGCATTTTTATCTTGTTTCTGATTGTTTTGTTTATGCAAAAACTTTTCAATTTAATGTAATCAAAGTTGTTCATTTTACTTTTCATAATTTTCTATAGTTCTTCTTTGGTCATAAATTCCTCCCTTCTCCAAAGACCTGAGAGGTAAACTATCCCTTGTTCTCCCAATTAGTTTTTGGTATCACACTTAATGCCCCCATCATGTATCCATTTTGACCTTATTTTGGCATGGGGTGTGAAAAGTCGTTCTATGCCAAGTTTCTGACATACTATTTTCTAGTTTTCCCTGCAATTTTTGTCAAATAATAAGTTCTTATTCCATAAGCTGGCATTTGGAGTTTAACAAATACAAATCTATAGGCCTTGAATTTAGTGTCATATGTGTATGATCTATTTCACTGCTCCACCACTCTATTTCTTAGTACCAGATGGTTTTGATGATTGCTGCTTTATAATATAGGGTTGGTACTGCTAAGCCAGTATGCTTTGTATTTCTTTTTCCTGAATTCTCTTGATATTCTTGATCTTTTCTTCTTCCAGATGCATTTTTCTGTTATTTCTTCTAGTTCTATAAAACTGTTTTGGTAGTTTGATTGGTATAGCACTGAACAAGCAAACCAATTTAAGCAGAATTGTCATTTTTATTATATTAGCCTGGCCCTGCCATGTACGACTGCTATTTTTCCAGTTGCTTAGAACTGACTTTATTTGTGTAAGCAGTGTTTTATAATTGTGTTCATAAAGTTTATGGGTTTGTCTCGGCAGGTAGATCCCCCAATAAATTTATTTTGTCTACAGTAATTTTAAATGGAAGTTCCCTTTCTATCTCTTGTTGATGGACTTCATCATTAATATACAGAAATGCTGATGATTTGTGTGAGTTTATTCTAAATCCTGCAAATTTTTTAAAGCTGTGAATTGTTTTGAGTAGGTTCTTGCACGATTTTCTTGGATTCTCTAAGTATATTATCATTGCATTTACAAAGAGTGATAGTTTTATTTTCTCATGGCCTATTCTAATTCCTTTATTTTCTTTTTTGCTTTTTATAGCTAAAACCAACATTTGCAGTACAATGTTGAATAATAGTAGTAATAATGAGCATCCTAGTTTCACCTTGATCTTATTGAGATTGAGTCCAGTTTCTCTCCCTTTGAAATAATGCTTGATTTTAAAAAGATACTGCTTATTATTTTAAGGAATGTGCCTTGTATCCCTGCCTAGTATTTTTAATAGGAAGGAATGCTGTCTTTTATTAAAATCTTTTTCTGCATCTATTAAGATTATCATATGATTTCTTTTGGTTTTGTTATTGATATGGTCTATTATCATAATAGTTTTCTTGATATTGAACTATTCCTGGTATTAATCCTACATAAATGTATTATCCTGCTAATAAGTTCCTGTAATTTCTTTCCTAATATTTTGCTTAAAATTTTTTCTATCAATATTCATTAGGAAGATTGGTCTATAATTTTCTTTCTTTGTTTTGGCTCTTCCTGGTTTAGGTATCAGTGCCATATTTGTGTCTTAGAAGGAATTTGTAGCATTTTTTATTTACCTATTTTTCCCAATAGTTTACATAGAATTGGAATTGTTCTTTTAATGTTTGATAGAATTCACATGTGAATCCTTCTGGCCTTGGAGATTTAGTCTTAGGGAATTTGTTAATGATTTGTTTGATTTCTTTTAATAAAATGGAACTATTTAATCTGTTTCCTCTTCTGTTAACCTTGGTAATTTATGTGTTTTTTTTGTAAATATTAATCAGTTTTGGTTAGATTGTAAAATTTGCTTCTATAGAGTTGTGAAAAATAGCTTTTAAATAAAGTTTTAATTGTTTTTTTTTCCCTTGGTGGTAATTTTACCCTTTTCCTTTTTGATATTGGTGATTTTTTTTCTTTCCTTTTTTCTGATCAAATTAACCAAAGTTTTATCTTTTTTTGTTGGTTTTTCCATAAAAACAACTCTTAATTTTATTAATTCAATAGTTTTCTAAGTTTTTTTTATTAATCTTTCCTTTGAATTTCAGAATTTCAAATTTGTCATTTAATTGGGGAGTATTTGATTTGTTCTTTTGATAGCTTTTTCAATTACATACCTCATTGATTGATCTCTTTCTCTATTTTATTTATGTAGTTATTTAGAAATATAAAATTTACCCTGAGAATTGTTTTTGCTGCATCCCATAAATTTTAGTATGTTGATTCATTATTGTCATTCTCTTGAATGAAAGTGTTCTTTATTGCTGTTATATTTTGTTTGACCCATCATTCTTTAGAATTAGGTTGCTTTATTCCATTTGGTGTTAGTCTATCATTCCCTGGCCCTTTCTTGAATATAATTTTTATTGAATATAATTTATTGTGGTCTTAAAAAGGAAGCATTTAATTTTTCTGCCTTTCTGCATTTGATTTTGAGGCTCTTTGCCCTAATACATGCTCAATTTTTATGTAGGTCCCATGAAAGTTTTATCCTTTTCTTTACCTATTCAATTTTCTCCAGACGTCTATTATATCTAGGTATTCTAGGACCCTGTTAGTCTCTCTAGTTTCTTTCTTGTTTATTTTGAGGTTAGATTTATCTGATTCAGACAGGGCAAGTTTGACATCCCCTGTTAGAATAGTTTTGGTGTCTATTTCTTTCTGTAACTGGCTTAAAATTTTTTTCTAGGATTTTCCCTGCTCTACCACTTGGTGCATAAACATTGAGTATTATTACTACTTCATTATTTATACTACCCTTTATCAAGATGTGTTTTCCTTTCTTATTTATTACCTCTTTTTATTTTTACTTTATCTGAAATCAAAATTACTAACACTGCTTTTTTTTTCTTACTTCAGTTGAAGCATAATATATTCTGTTGCAGCTTTTTACCTTTACTCTGCATATGGCTCTCTATGTCAAATATGTTTCTTGTAAAGAGCATATTATAGGATTCTGTTTTTTAATCCACTTACCTATTTATTTCCATTTTATGGGAGAGTTCATCCTATTTACATTCGCAGTTATGATTCCCAATTATGTATTTCCCTCCATCCTATTTTCTTTCTTGTATATATTTTTGTTCTCTCTTTCCACCCTGTTCTTAGTGTGATATTTCAGCCTCTGTGCCTACTCCTTTATCTCTTACTCCTCTAACCCCTTCTCTTACTAGTGTTTTTAACTCATTCTACCCACTAGCTTGTCTTCTATCAACTCTTCTCCCCTTCTCTTACCTTTTCCCCAACTGTTTTGCCCCCCTTCTATCCTGCCCTTATTTTTCTTTTTCTCTTTCTTCTCCTAAATGTTTGGGAGTTATATAAATTTCTATGCCCAAATGAATGATTGTTATTCCCTCTTAAGACCAAATCTGATGAGATTAAACTTCAGACAATGCTTCTTCTTCTCCCTTCTTTCTTTCAATTGCCTTTTGTGCCTCTTCATGTGAACTCATTTTCCCATTATAACTCTCATTTCCTCTTTTTTCCAGTACAAACTTTTTACACACATTAATGTCTTTTTCTATGTCATCATATCAGGGACCATTCATAATCACACCCTCAGTCCATGGGATGCTCCCCTCTGTCTGCCCCAGTTTCAGACTCAGTTCTCAAGAATTACAAACATTTTTTCATTTAGTTTAACCTTTAAATAATATATATTTTCCCCTGTTTATCTTCCTATGGTTCTCTTGAATCCTGTGCTTGTAGAATAAATTTTCTCTTTAGTTCTGATTTTTTTCTATAGAAATGATTGAAAGTCTCTTACTTGCTCAGTATTTAATTCTTGGTTGCAGCCCTAGGTCCTTCATCTTCCACAATATTATATCATGTGCTCTCCAATTCTTTGTTGTAGAAGTTTCTAGATCCTGGGTAATCCTGACTGTTGCACCTTGATATTTGAATTGTTTGTGTCTGGCAGCTTGCAGTATTTTTCCTTGAGATTGTGATTTCGAAATTTCTCAGTAATAATACTTTGGTTTTCCTGGTGGGATCTCTTTTTAAAGGTGAATGATGCTTTCTATCAATCAGTATTTCCCACTCTGTTTCTAGACTATTGGGGCAATATAACAATAATTTCTTGTATAAGAAGCCTTTCCCAGGCTCTCTTTTTAGTCATTGCCTTCAGGTAGGCCAATAATTTTTAAATTGTCTTTTCCGGATCTATTTTCCAAGTCAGCTATTTTTCCAATGAGGTGTTTCACATTTCCTTTCATTGTTTTTTTCATTCTTTTTAGTTTGTTTGACACATCCTTGCTGTCTTACAAAGTTATTAGATTGCACTTGCTTTCTTTTAGTTTTTAATGTGTGGTTTTCTTCAATTAGCTTTTGTATCTCTTTGTTCATTTGGTTAATTATACTATTTAAAAAGCTATTTACTTCAGACACTTTTTTCCCCAAGCTGTTGATTTTTTCATGCATACTTCTCATTTTATATCTCTTTTTTTCTTCTACCTCTTTCATTTGCCTTTTAACGTCTTTTATGAGCACTTCCAAGAAGCTTCTTTGTGCTTGAGACCAACTTATATCACTCTTTGAAATTTCTTCTTTGCACATTTTGTTCTTTTCCGAGTTTGTGTTTTGTCCTGCTCTGTCACCATAATAGCTTTCTATGGTCAATGTTCTCTTCTGTTTATTACTCATTTTCTTTTCTCTTCTTTTGTTATTTCCTCTTTTTTAACTTTTATGGTTGATCTCTGCTCCTAGTGTAAAAGACATGCTATCCCAAACTTCCTGTATAGTTCTGAGTTTTGACTTTGAGCATAGGGGCCCCTTGTATTTGTAGGGGGTAATTTTTCTTGCTTTTTTCAGAAAACATTTATTAATTGCCAATTAGTAACAATTTTGTTTAAAGAATATGTTGTAGGAGACAGGGATAAACTAATGATTTCACTGACTTAGAGAATTGGAAAACTTCTGCTAAAAATTTCTTTCTAACAATGTAGATCCTATGAAATTAGAAACTCTGAGCTTTGTCCAGGGAACTTAGAAGCATCTTGTCCAAGGTCATTAGAGTATTGGCTAAATGTAAGAATTGAAGATGCATCTTCTTGATTCTAAGATCACATTTTGTCAACTATGTCATCCTGCGTGTGCAATGTTAGGTGCATGCAATACAAAGATAATAAAAATGGTGTCTCTGTACTTTAAGAAGCTTAAAGAACACACTATGTACTTATATTTATAGATGGAAAGTATTGCCAACAGAGAGAGAATTCGGACAGAGGATCTGGAATAGTCTGTAGTGTCCTAAAGTGTATACTGAAAAAAAAGTAGTACTTCTGTAAGAATTAAGTTTCATTCCAGAAAATTAAGACCAATTGATAAAGTTACAATATAAGGAGATGTGAATGTCTTATAGTAGAAATAACTACAAGATCTATGTTGTTAAAATGAAGTATGGGAAGTAAACATAGCACAGTGAAGCTAAATGAGAGTCAGTTTATAGAATTGTTTGAATGCTAGCCTTACCAATTTTTTTTATTTAATTTAGAAGCAAGAGGAAAACACTGAAGACAATTGCAAGGTAGCATGGTCAAATCTATATGTTATAGGAATATCAGTGTCATAACTGTGTCAAACCTGGATTTCAGAAGAAAGAAGATTAAATCAGGAAGACCAATTATGAGTCTATTGAAGTGGTTCTGTTCATTTTTTCTTTTTACTTATCAAGTTTTTTTCCACCTATTTATCACAATCTCCTCTGGATCCACATAAATTCTCTTTATATTTTCTCCCTTAAGAATATTATCAGCTTCCATGGATTTCATCATTATCTTTATGAAGATGACTCCATATATAGGCACACATATGTGTGTGTTTGTGTGTGTGCTTGTGTGTGCATGTGTATAACACACATACACATATATATGTACACCTCAAATATATGTATTTATGTATTTATATATAAATACATATATATGTACATACATATTCCACATATCTCCTAAACTACATTTTTGATTCAAGGAATTGGTTAATTCAACAAAAATGAGTGGAGGATAGCCAGACATTCAGGAAAATATCAGAATCTAATAATTTCACAGAAGCAAAGAAAGCTAAGCATAATCAGGGGGAAGAGATTATTAGCATTTAAAAAATAATACCAACAAACCAAGTAAAATGATAACAAAGTGAACATCACTAAATATAAAAGCTAACCTTCTAGGGAAAAAACATTCAGCAAAATATGCTAAGAATCTATCAGTTGTATTAAATACAAATGGCGAACTAAGTAGGTGCTATATCTTAATCCTATTGCAATTTTATTTTCTCTATCAATATCTTTTAGTAGACAATATATAACTTTTCTGTCTCAGATGGTCTATCCATCAAGCATTGTGGTAAATGTTATAGTCACGCAAACTGAATTGTAACAATTTTTACCTTCAATGAGATTATACTTTACTAGGGAAGACAGTCTATAAGATACTAATTTTATGGAGAATATATACAAATTAAATGCAAAGAATTTTAACAGAGTATTGATATTTGCAAGAATCAAGAAAGCCCATAAATTAGAGAGTGGCTGAACAAATTATGGTATATGAATGTTATGGAATATTATTGCTCTGTAAGAAACGACCAGCAGGATGATTTCAGAGAGGCCTGGAGAGATTTGCATGAACTGATGCTGAATGAAATGAGCAGAACCAGGAGATCACTATACACAGCAACAACAATATTACATGATGATCAATTTTGATGTTCATGGCTCTCTGCAACAAAGAATTGTCTCAAACCAGTTCCAATTGTTCACTGAAGAAGACCATATACACCCAGAGAGAGGGATATGAAATATGGACCACAACATAACATTTTCATGCTCTCTATTGAGGTTTGCTTGCATTGTGTTTCCTTTTTCTGATTTTCTTTTTTTTTTTTCTTGTAGATAGGATTTTTCTTGCACAACTTGTCAAGTATTTCAACATTATTAACATGTAGTGGACTTCCTGCCATCTAGGGGAGGGGAGGGTACGGGGGGTAAAATTTGTAATGGAAAACTTTGTAAAGATCAATGCTGGGGAACTACCCATACATATGTTATACAAATAAAACACTTTAATAAAATAAGTAAATAAATAAAAAGAAAGTCTTCATACAGAAGTTGGTAGATGAGTAAGTTCTGAGGAAAATCAAGAATTGCAAGAGACATCAGTAAAGAGGGTAAAAAACAAACAAACAAACAAATAATAATATCTGATGGTTATGGAATTAAGCCAATACAAAGAAATGAAGCTGGAAAAGTGAATATTGTGTGCAAGAATTTGGGCTGTAACCTTACACTTAATATGGCAGAAAACATACATCTGAAAAAGTATTCAAATATTCAGAATGATTTTTTTTATTTTATTAATGAAATTAGTTTTCTTTAGTAGAAGGTAAAAGGGTGTGGCACTATTCTGTTTCTTATAATGTAGTTCATTTCTTCACATAATACTGATTTTCCACTGAGCAAAGAATGACTAAACATGGTACTGAATGATGCAATTCCATTTTATTTTATCAACATATTCACACAAAAATTCCAATTTGCAAAATAGATGTAAAATGCATCTATAATTTCATAAGGATACTTTTCTCCCTTTTTTGAAAACCAATCCTAATAAAAGACAAATGTTATACTATAATTGGAAGGAAGAAAAAACTGGTTATGAAATCCTTAAAAATTCAATTCATAACTATATTAAGAATTAGCTTCAGAAAATAGATGATAAGAGACTTCCAACAGTCAATTAACTATGGAATACTTTGCTTTTTTTCACATTCTACTTGTGTTTTTAAGCATCTGATTTCCTTCTCATTAGAAGAGCAGAAGCAGGACTATCTGCAAGGTCTAATAAAGGAAATTTTCCTTTTGCCTGATTTGCAAATAGTATTGATCAGAAAATCAAATCAAGGAGTATTGTTTAATTTCTTTAAAAAGAATTTTTCTTCTCAGAACCTGGAATTTATGGTTTCCACAGGAACTGAGAATTTCCTTTTCAATATAACTCAGAAAATGTTGCTACTGAACAACTAGTTAATAGTTGCTGCATGACAGTAAAGTAAAACACTTTATCTTCATCTAGATCCATTCCACTCTCCCATCTATGGCATACCCTTTTATATTAGACACATTACAACAGCACTATTTTATTTTATGTCTTGAAGAGAACGGGTATTGCATATTTATCATGAAGACACAAGAATATTTCTTTGATGAAATTCTGTCAGCTTACTTTCCTGAAAATTGTACCAACTTACATTATCCAATATATAGTACATTGTGTATTCTCTCATTGGGAGGGAAGATTTGTATTCTTGTAAACATCAATTGCCAAGTATCTTCACATTTGATATAGCTTTATAAAGCATCCATGTTTACAATCTCCTAGTGAGGGCTATGGCTGATGTTTTTGCTAAAATAAGTAAAGTGAAAGTGGTAGTTCCACAATTAAAGGATTAATTATAGTAATGGCATAGATATGCTCATTTATCTATGCCATTTTACTAAAGATACTTTTTTGCAAAGCAGTTTATGTTCTAGAAAAATTGATTATGGAAATACTGATAAATTGTTTTCAAAAATATAGAGACAAGCAAGGGAGAAATGATTGAATGCTTTCAGAGTATTCTCTACAACCTAGCTCTAAAAAAATGACAGACCATAGGCTAATTTTGTTATACATATTTGTCAATTTGTATGCATGAAAATACAATACTTCATAATATAATTTGAAAGTGTCATTTTAATGCATAAATTCGTGGGTTATATCTCACCTGTAAATTGTGATCCAGCTTGAGCTGTTCAGCAAAACAAATTTATATTTACATATATTGCATTTTGTTTTCCTACCAAACATATTGAGTTAGGTTTTGAGTTGTAGAAACTATTCAGCAGGAAATCATCATATTGTTAGGAAGAAAGAGTCATTTTTAATAGATTTTATTATAAATTACTCATTAATTTTATATTTGTGTTCCATTTTTTTCTCTGCTACAATTGTCAAATTTACTACATTACCCAGGGTATAAATATGGACGGAAGGTGAAGCTGCAAAAGTTACACATATCAACCAATCCTTCAGTTGGGATGGTATAACATGGAGGTTATAAGACAGATCTGATTTTTCTAGATCTCAATATGTCTGGGGTTAGGATTATTTTGCATCTTTTCATCGATTATGAACATTTTTTTTTTGATGACAGACACCAACATACTGTAAGAAAAAATTATTTTGGCAAAGTTCTAAGATTGCTCATCATGAGGCATAACAGGTTTTAAATAACTGGAGCTACATCCCCACAAAAGCATGAGAGGTTCTTAATGGCATGGATAGTTTGCAATTCATTGCAAAGATCAAACAGCATATGCATGATCAATAGCAAAGACTGATACATGTGAATAGGCATTACTAACTAATAGACATGCTGTTTCAAAGGTATTGTCATTCTTACAAAAAATTAAAGAATGTTCCTTGTATATTCAACAGACCTCTATGGCAAATTTGTGGCCGGATGTGAACAGGACTTGCACAAAATGTGGAGGAATGCACGAAATGTTTGCATGTATGTCACTATATTATAGTGCAAGGAAAAGAGAATTAGCTTTGGAATCAGAGACCTGGGGTTCAAGTTTGACATTTAATAATTTTGATCTCAACTCATCTAAATTCTCTGGATCACAGCTTTCTCATTTGTAAAATCAAGATATTCAATTAGATATTTTCTGGGGTGTCATCTTGATGTAAGATACTATTTTCAGTAATAAAGGAAATCACAGATACATTGAGTATATGTGCCTGGTTAATGTGAAAATATCATATTAAACAATCAGTTATTATGTATTAATGTGTCAGGCACTGTACTATGGGCATACAAAAGGCGACAAAAGATACTTCATGCCCTCAAAGATTTCACACTGTAGTGGATAGCACTTACCACCAGTATTGTTGGGAAGACCAAATGAAATAATAACTATAAAATATTTAGCTCGTTGTCCTGTCACATTGTAAAAACTATAGACATTTTAGCTATTATAATAGTAATGTATTTGTCACAACCTCTATTTAGTAGTATAGTGACAGAAAGTAAAATGGAAATAAGAAAGTCTGAATTTAAATCTTATTTGTGTGTTTTATTCACTATACTTAACAAGTCACCTATTTGTAAAAACTCATCTTATTCAATACTCCATTTTTAACAAAATAAAATATAGTCCAAATATTATATTTTATAGATGATTCTAAGGATCTATGAAGTAAATAGGTGGCCAGTATCTTTACTTTATTATTTTTTATTAAAGTTTTTATTTACAAAACATATGCATGCATAATTTTTCAGCACTGACCCTTGCAAAACCTTCTGTTCCAATTTGTTGCACTCCTTCCCCCCACTCTCTCCCCTATATGGTAGGTAGTCCAATGCATGTTAAATATGTTACAATATATGTTAAATCTAATATATTTATGCATAAGTTATACGGTTACCTTGCTGCACAAGAAAAATTGACTCAAGAAGGAAAAAAAACTAAGAAAACAAAATGCAAGCAAACAAAAACAGAAAGGGTGAAAATGCTATATTTGGGTCCGCAGTGTTCTTTCTGGGTGTAGATCGCTCTCTTCATCACTGAACAATTGGAACTGTTTTGAATCATCTCATTGTTGAAGAGAGCCATGTCCATCAGAGTTTATCATCATATAGTCTTGTTGATTACATGTAATCCTGGTTCAGCTAATTTCACTCAGCATCTGTTCATGCAAGTCTCTCCAGGTCTCTCTGAAATCATCTTGTTGGTCGTTTTTTTTACAGAACAATAATATTCCATAATATTTCCATACCATAATTTATTCAGCCAGTTTCCATCTGATGGGCATCAATTCAGTTTCCAGTTTGTAGCCACTACAAAAAGGGCTGCCACAAACATTCTTGCACATATGGGACCCTTTCCTTCCTTTAAGTGCTCTTTGAGATATAAACCCAGTAGGAACATTGCTGGGTCAAAGGGTATGCACAGTTTGATCACTTTTTGAGCATAGTTCCAAATTGCTCTCCAGAATGGTTAGATCCATTCACAGTTCCACCAAAAATGTATTAGTGTCCCAGTTTTCCCACACTCCCTCCAACATTCATCATTAAGTTTTCCTGTCATCTTAGCCAATCTGATAGATGTGTATTGGTATTTCAGAGCTGTTTTAATTTACATTTCTCTGATCAATAGTGATTTGGAGCACCTTTTTGTATGACTAGAAATAGTTTTAATTTCATTATCTGAAAATTGTGTGGTCATATCCTTTGACGATCTATCGACTGGAGAATGGCTTGAATTCTTATAAATTTGAGTCAATTTTCTATATATTTTAGAAATGAAGCCTGTATCAGGACCCTTAAATGTAAAAATGATTTCCAAGTTTATTGCTTCCCTTCATATCTTGTCTGCATTAATTTCGCTTATACAAAACATTTATAACTTAATATAATCAAAATTATCTATCTGGTATTCAATTAAGAGTTCCAATTCTTCTTTGGACACAAATTGCTTCCTTCTCCACAAGTCTGAGAGGTAAACTATACTATGTACCTCTAATTTGCTTATAATATCACTCTTTATATCTAAATCATGAACCCAATTAGATCTTATCTTGGTATGTGGTATTAGATGTGGGTCAAGTCCTAATTTCTTCCATACTAGTTTCCATTTTTCCCAGCAGTTTTTGTCAAATAATGAATTCTTATCCCAAAAGCGTTTGTCAAATAATAGTTTGCTATAGTTATTGTCTATTTTGTCCTGTGATCCAATCCTATTTTAGTGATTGACTACTCTATTTCTTACTAGACAGTATCTTTAAACTAAGATGCAAGAAAACTGTTTTTGAAGCTCTTCTGAATTCTGTCCAAATTATCCTGAATCTCAGTCTATTTAGTTCAAATTTCTATGTGTAAATTTAGGGCAAAATAAAGAGGGGTAATTTTGTTGTTAGAAAGATGTGAATTATTTATGTACTTTTTCTGATTCATACTGATTTTATGAATGGTCAAGTCACTGAATCTCTCAATGTCCCCAGGAAAATTTATAAGATTCTAAGACACAGAAACAATTGAAGATCCAAATTAGTAAAAAGTGTTTTTGTTTTTTTTTTCCCTTTGTTTTTCATGCACTCCGTATTACTGATAAAATCAGTTTCAGGACAATCAAAATAAATTTATCATTTCTTTCACTTAACTCAGTATTTGTGACGATCAAATTAGGTAATAGATATAAATTTAAATTTAAGTGGCACATTAAAGCTTGAAAA